>WAAE01006400.1:0-39334 GCA_013400495.1 Nicator chloris | reverse complement strand
GAGGATGTATTTCATCTGTTAGGTAATACATGCACTCGTCTCAGGAGAGGTGCAATGCATTTGCATTGTATGCTAGAACTTCCAAATTTTTGCCTTAGGAAAAGGCATGTTTCTGTTAACTTATCCAAAAGCTGCAGTGCAAAGATGGAAGCTATATACTTGCCTTTCTTAAAGGCTAAATGGGTCTCAATGATGGAATAAAGGTACTAAGTTGATACTCATGTTTTCATTAAGATGATTTCTAAGTTTCTTGACTGTTTCCAGATCACTCTGTTTGCTGTTCAGTGTTTACAAATATAGGTTGTGTTACTAATGTGTTTTTCTACTATCACGGAATCCTCTCTAATCAAAACTAAAATCCAGAGCCATCTCTTAATGAATTTTTTTGGGATCTGTGGGACTAGTAGCCCTGGTTTGCCTTTATTTCAGCTCTTTTGTACCAAGAACCATTGTCCTTTCTTTTTTCCCTGTTTGTTTTAGCAACCTAGCTATTGTTGTGGAATCGTGGCTTACAGAAGTCCAAACAATTCTGTAATACTAACAGAGAAAATTTTTCATCTTGAATGGAGGGGTCATGTGGGAAAGATGGCTCTTCATGTATAGGTAGATTTAAAAAGAATGCAGAGTACTTAGTGGGTACTGCAAGCCTAAAAACTCCTGCAGTAGACTAGCCTGCAAAGGAGTTTTTGCTCTTTCATTGTAGCTGTTTGGGGGGGATTGCAAGGTTGTTCAGCAATGTTGGCTGCACTGAAAATGTAGTAGCCAAACTGCAATTCTCGCAGGCAAATGTGAGGAAAACACCTACAGCGTGCTCAGAAGCAAGCAGGTCATACTGGAAAGTATCCTTTAGTTGTACAATAGGCACTAGTATTTATTTGCAATAATTGTGTTTGTGCATTCCTTTTTGGCAGAGCCTCCCATGGACCATTCTGATCTGGTTGCAGAGCTACTGAAAGAGTTATCAAACCATAACGAGAGAGTTGAAGAAAGAAAGGCTGCCCTGTATGAGCTCATGAAGTTAACTCAGGAAGAGTCTTTTGGTGTTTGGGATGAGCACTTCAAAACAATACTACTTCTGCTGCTCGAAACGCTTGGAGATAAAGAGGTAAATTCAGAAACATCCAGTTAAGAATGTTAACAACGTACATGCCTTACTCTCAGTACCTTTGACATTTGTATGAGTTTTAGAAAGGGCACAAATCCCAGTTAGTGGTGGAAAAACAAAAAAACTATGGAGATACCATGCCATGAAGTCCGATTGCTCTGATGTGAAAAGGGCATACTTAACTTCTCCAGGACTCCTGTTTGTGGATTCTGACACGGTACATTGAGTGAAACATTTCTGCACTGAGATTCAAAGCTTATCTGTTCATAGCCCCTGAATGAATCTAGAATATCAAAACATCATGTGTGGCAAAGCATTTAAAAATTTATTTCTAAAATACAGTAATAGTCGTTGTGAGGAGACTGAGTTCTGTGTAATAGTTCTCTGCAAAGGCCATGTGTCTGAAATTAGTGAGGATCAAAGACACTAGTACTTGTCTTTGATTTTTAAAATAATTGTAAAAAGAAAAAGTAAAAAATGTATTTGCATGATGGCTTTATCAGCCTTTGTGTTTGCAACGTAACTTCTGATAGATAAGTCAAATAGATAAGGCGGATTAGTTTAGCAGTGTATTTATGATATGCCACTTGAATTTTCTGCAAAAAGAGAGACTGAAGAGATTTTTTTCCTACTTTTATTTGTTAACACTAGATTCACACTGTATGTGTGTGGAAAGCATAATGTAATATTTATTCCATTATTAAAGACTTTTCCAACAGCTGAACAAATGCTAAAAGCCTGTGTCTATTTAGAGATACATAACTCATTTATTTTAATATTGAATCTTTAGCATGCAATTAGAGCTTTGGCACTGAAAGTTCTAAGAGAAATTCTAAGAAACCAGCCAGCAAGATTTAAGAATTACGCAGAGCTCACCATCATGAAGACATTAGAAGCCCATAAGGATCCTCATAAGGAGGTCAGTAATTAGTTAATTTATTTGTTTAAGGTTACAACAAATTATTACAAAACGAAGGAGCTGTCCCGAAAATGTGAAATGATCAGTTCTTACTGAGGAAGTAATTTTTTTAAGAACAAGCATATTATTGTAGGTTTAATAACAATTATATTATTAGTTAACATGAGTATGCAAGAAAAACCCCTGCAGTTCCAAAAGCTGTTGAATGGTTAATATCATCCCGAATACCAATTGCTTTGGGTGCCAATCCCACAGGACAGTGTGTCACCATGGCCCTTCAAGGAATAACTGAAAGGTGCTTTTTACTTGTTTAACATCTTAAGCTGAATATAGGTGTCCTAGGGATCTAAAACAAGCTTTTGGATTTCAGTGAGATTTATTATGGTTGAGAGATGAGACTAAACAAGACAAGGAGTTGTCAACCCTTTCCATTCTGCTCCGTTTGAGAGCATGGCTTTGAATGGTGTTAAGGGAAAATGCACGGGAATATGGCAGTGGGGGCGGTGCTTGTACCAGGAATAGTGAGGGGATTCAGGAGAAGGGTAAATGCAACCTTGCTCAGGGTTACTTGTGATGCCTGCATACACAATGAAGGACAGTGCCTGTAACTATAGGAAACACAGATACAGTAACAAACCCAATATTCAACTTCTGATATCAGTGTCACTGATGCTATGGAAAGAATCCATGTTTATTACTAAATGAGTACATCTTCCCTATGCAAGGGCACTTTGTGGAATTTCCTGTGGAGTGTTAGGTTTTTAAGTCGACTTTGATTCCTCCCATCCCATGACTTTATCACTCATTTGATACTCATTTCTCTTTTCCCTGTGCTCTCTGGATTTGTTTCATACACTGTATTTATTGCAGTGTCATTTCCCCATTGTTCCTTCTCTGTTCCTGTGGCTTTTTCTCTCTCGTGGTTTTGTGTGTTAGGAGTGAGAGAGTAAAGGGGACCAGGATGCAGAGAAAGGTCTGGAGGTTTTTGTACAATCACTGGTGTACAACCACTCATTCTGTACAGTTGTTTCCCTTGTTAGATGGCAGATGCCACCACAGCACTTACGTGGAGATCAGATGTTAATTTTCTGTGTGGTGCCCTTGTTGTGTTTTGAGCTTGTGTACCTGTTGAATTCCTACCTAATTATTCTTGTTTTGCTTGTTCTGCATATTCTTCAGACTTAAAGTACTCTCTTGTCACAGTTTCTTTCAAAATTATAGGGGAAGAAAAACAGCTAGATAGGCTTCTACAGTTAGCAATCTAGGCATGTCAGTAAACACACCTTTGAAATGAGTGTGAAAACATGTTTTATCAGTGATCACTGACCTAACAAGCAATAACAAATGACAACACAAAAAATTACAGGTTTACAAAGGTGGTGATATTTCAATATGTAGTTGGAAGATATGCAGAATACAGAAATTCCAGATCCTATTAAACAAGCAGGCTTGGAAAACTGATGTGTATTACCAAGGGCATAGTAGCCACAGAATATTGGAAAGAATTGTATTTTTAAGCAATAATGTCCAATGGCTGGGCTCTTTACATATTTCTATAATAGTGCAGAGGTCTTGATAGGAAATTTTTGTGCTCAAGGTCATTACTGCCAGAAAACAGACCACAGAGTAAGAGTCTCATATAAATCACTTTCCTGTGTCTTTTTCTTTCAATAGGTGGTGAGATCTGCTGAAGAAGCTGCTTCCATGCTAGCCACTTCCATTAGCCCAGATCAGTGCATCAAAGTTCTCTGTCCAATTATCCAAACTGCAGATTACCCCATTAATCTCGCTGCAATCAAAATGCAGACAAAAGTTATAGAAAGAGTATCTAAAGAAACCCTTACTCAGCTTTTACCAGAGATTGTGCCAGGTCTAATACAGGTAAGGAGAGAAGAAAGAAGAAAATAGAGGGGAAAGAGACCAAACAAACTAATAAAAAGAAACTGTATATGTGTGAATTGCAAAGACTTTTTAAAAATATACCACTTTGTTCTCATGAGGTCTTTCACTTGTCTGATGGTTGATGGCTGCCTTGACCCAAAATACCTTGAATAGTGGGAACAATCTCTTTGATTAGCAGGGAGCTAAATTATAACCATGATTAGAACTCAGGAAATCTCAATAGAATATAAAGTCCTGGTTATAGGTAAGCTTGTTAGATACTTTTAGTTCTAAGATAGTTCTTTGTTGTTTGTACTTTTTCCAAAGTTACATAATTTGGTGTGAAATTGTCCATGTTTTATTTGTGTATAATTGTAGGGTTTTATCAGCTGGGGCTTTTGGGAGGCAAGAGGAAAGCAGCAGTTTTATAAAGTTGAATAAAATTGGAAGGATATCTGAGTTTTCTCTTCCTTTGTCTTTAAAACTGAATTTTTTACCACCTTTTTACCATATCAAGAGCCAAAATACATTGATTTCCTTCATGGATCAAGACTTTTTGGAGTTGGCAGCTGCGTTCTGCACATTTGTCTTTATTGGGTGTGATCCACTCATACATCTGCAGGAAAATAGAGGCAGAAAAGGGCCCTGAGTCTTGAGTGAGACAGCCAGGCATGGGATGATAAAAAAAGGCAAAAGAAATAAAAATCATTGAAGAATGAGACGGGGTTTAACAAAAGAATCTTTAGCTATTAAGAGGGTTCTTCATTCAGAGTCAGGAAGCCCTGAATTGTGAGTGGTCTTTTGCTTTAAGTAAACACCTGTATCATCTAGAGAAGTTCTCTTAGGTGCTCACCTATTGCATGGCAGCAGCTCTGTTTTCAGTGTAACTTAGGAACAGGACTGTGTGGGTTTGAAATTCAGCCTGGAAAATGATTATCAGTGGTGATTAATATGCAGCCTGCTTTTTAACTGCATGCTCTGTATTTGCCTGTTTGTTTTCTTGTTGGAATGCTTCGTTGGGCTACACTGGCGCTAATTTACCATAGACTTCAATGTATTTATTACAGTAAATAAGTAAATAGCTTTCTGGGGCTTTTAATCATTAACTGATAAGGTATTAATGTTAATTTTATTGCTTTCTAGGGTTATGATAATTCAGAGAGCAGCGTTCGTAAGGCATGTGTTTTCTGCCTTGTAGCCATTCATGCAGTAATTGGTGATGAGCTAAAACCACATCTCAGTCAACTCACTGGCAGTAAAGTAAGTAGAAGATACCATTTAAAGAAATCTTGGCTCATAATTGCATCTATGCATTTCCATTTTGGTTGCCATTGCCAGAAAGTTTCAATTAAGTGTATACTTGAAAGAAAATATCAGTTGTATTAATACGACTTCACCGTAAAATACTCAAAACTGAGAGTCCACAGATCTATGCAAGTGTAAAAATTTCAGCCTTAAAATAATGACTAAACTGTGTTGCTTACTGCTTTTTTAATGCATTCAGTTCCTTGTAGGCTGGTAGTAGTGATAATGGCTGTATTCAGCAGGCTTTTCCTATCAGTATTTCTTGTCTTTGTTTTCATGCAAGCTCTGATTGAAAAACAAGGAACATAGCATGTCCATCTTACATACATCAGTTTCATTTATTCTTCCTCCTTGTTACTTTGCCTTCACCAGTCTTTTCAGTACCTCTAATTTGAAATAATAAGAATCAGTCTGTGGCCCTTTCTGTTTCAGGATGTTTATGATTTTATTGACATCTTTTTCATGCAGTTTTTTGCATGTAAACAGCTATATGTTAATTGTGAATCTCTTTGTCCTTGAGAGTAAAACAGGACAATTAATTTTGTGTGCCTGTGAATAAGACAGTTCTGTCCTTAAAGTATTCTCTGGCAGTGATTGTATTTCAAGTGACTCCAGACAATATTGGAAACTTTAGTAAATACCAGCATCAGCAACTCTGACTTAAGGCTTAAACCTCAGCATTAACTTAAAAGAAAAAGAAACCCAAATCACTATCATATTTAGAAAAGCATTATAATTGGAGGAAAATATTCCATCTATCTCAATCTAGCTACCTTACATCACGTTCTTCTTTACATCCTTAGAGAAGCTTGAGCAGTTTCCTTGTGACAAATTTTACTTGTGTTTGATATTTTCATTGACATGCGTGTTCCTTTTGAATAACTGTGTTAAGTACAATTTTGCTTTTAGGGAAAAGAAAAAGGATTAATGTCTATTTTGTTGTACCATTCCTGTAGTCAGTCTGTACAGTTTGCAAATACTAAACAGAATTAATTTCTGGCTTGAACTTGCAGATGAAATTATTGAACCTTTACATCAAACGTGCACAAACGGGCTCTGGAGCAGGGGATACAGCAGCAGATATGTCTGGACAAAGCTAATGAAGTTGACAAGAGTTAACCAGGTCTCCTAAAGCAAGGGCAAGGCCCTCTTCAGTGAAAGGAAAATCCTTACATGCAACTTCTGGAACTTGTTTTGTTTTGGTTTTATCCCCTGTTCTTTTGTTTTGGTTTTTTTTTTTTTTTTGTTTGGGGTTTTGGTTTTTTTTCTTTAACCAACGGCTGTCCTCAGCCTGCATGAGACTGATGCAATAGAATTATTCAAAATCTAAGGAAAAACAGTATTAACATCAGTTGATCAAAGCAGAATAAAATTTCAAAATAATCTTAGCCATCAGTTACCCTGTTCATAATCCTCTGTGTCTTCCCATTAACTTTTGCCAGTGTTACTGTATTAAAAAAAGGTTTTTTAATGCTAATTAAAAAGGTATGCTTTAAGCTTCAGAAGTTAAAATATAAATTCTGTTGCTTTTCTTCAGCTGCAGATAACATTACTTTTTTATTGCTGTTTTGTTTGAGTATCATGTCCTTCGCTAGAAACAAGAAGTGATGTGAAACAAGGCTGAACTAGTCTGAACTGCAGTGAGACTCGTTCACTGTGTTGGTGGTTCATCATCTTATTTACAGCTTGTTTGGGATATTCTGGAGATTGAGAAATATGCCTATAAAAAGAAAGCTGGATTGATCCAGTTCTGTCACAGTGATATTGTTCATTGGTTGTATGTTTGTTGCATAAATAAGAATTTAGTGTGCGCAGCAGAGGACTGGTACAACCAGTACCTCTTAATGTGGAAGACAGCCCTGCCAGGGCAGCACTGCCGAGCTGGTGATAGTGTGGCAGCCTGCTGGTGAGCAGCAGAGTTCATGGTCACTTGATGGACGTGAACCATCCTTGTCACCTTTCGTTCTTCAAGCAGGATGCTTCAGAATGGAGTGCTCTGCCCAAGCATGCTCAGTATGTATTTATCTTTATCACTAGAATGTTTCCTCTCAACCTAATTGCTGGAACAAGTAATCTTGTCTTGTAACTCACATGGGATCTTATGACAACAGTGCAGAAAAGTATTTATCCCTTACCTTCTGAAAAGCACCAAGATTTTCTGCATTGAATTTAAATGGGGGGAGGGGGGAATAGTCACAGATGCTATGAATCTCACCACCTTTTAATTTAAAGAAAAATATATATTTTGGATGAGTAGGAGAAGCTGCACCAAATTATTTGCATGGTTTTCTTGAATAGCATCCTCAAGACCCATCTGGATTAAGGTGTGGAAATGTTTCAAGGGTTTGTTTTTCCATTTTTGAAAAAGAGTTAGTATATTGTGAATAATGGTTCTTTGTATTTATGAAGTTGATAATGGAAAGAGAACAAAGATAAGTAAATGTGTCCCTAAATGTTGTCTTTTCCTTTTTTTTCCTTTTGTTTTTCTTTTGGTTTTTTATTTTAATATAAGCAGCAAGCTAATTAAGTGAGAAATGGGATGAAACAGTGCCCTTCCCAGGAATAGTGGAACTTTTTTTTCCTGACTTTTTTTTCCCTTTGACTGTGATGTTTAGTTGTAGGAAGTGTATCCTGATAAGAGAGAAAATAGTGGTGCCAAGGATGATGATCTATGCTAGGCTAAAATTCTCTCTACCTCTTCAGGGTGACTAATTTTTGACTGAGCTGCTGCATATAGCACCCAGTAGAAGAACTATCTACAGAAAAATCTTTATTTTTTTTTCCAAATTATCACTTAATGTGTATTCAAAACTCTATTCTTCAACATTGCAGCCAAATACCGTAAGAAACTACTTACACACTTTACCTGCTAGGAACCCTGAAAAACAAAACTGAATAAAAAATTAAGTCAGATGCTTGTAGTTAACATGAAAGGTTGTTTTTACTTTAGTTTGAAGTGAATGTGATAGAAAGAGCTCAGATGTGGTTATTAAAGAAGCAATGCCATTGCAGAGATTTATTTGGAGGAAAAATTGTAGAAATATATGTAAAGACTTAAACCCAAGACTGTCATAACTCGTCGCTAGCCCTTTTTAGCAGCTACATCAAGAAAATAGTATCTCCTCCTTCTTTCCTTTGTTACGTGTAACATCCTTGTTGTTTTCTACTGTTTAATTACGTTGTGTATTTATAGTTCTATGCTTACCATTGTGCATATACTGGCAATAAAATGTACATAACATGACTTAAAAGATTAGCAATGTATACATTCTGGTTTTTCTGTTTTATTTGGTCACATGCTATAAGAAAAGTTATAATTGTGGTTCATACAGCATTGGTTAAAAAAAATTGATTTTAATCCTCATGTTTTGTGTGTCCAAATGATATCTCTTTATATAGTCTTGTTACTAAATTTGACTTGGCATTTGAGAACATGCTGTGAATATAGGTATATTAGACAAATGCTTAAAAAATTGAATAGAATCTTTATGAACACAGTTTCCTTCATCTAGGCAGATTTTTTGTTTATTATTTCATTTATTTGTACATTATACATCATTTACATTTTATTTTTTTAATATTTAAAAGTATTTTTCAGTCTACAGTCTTGTAGTTTTTACAGTTTAATTATACAAAAGGTCACTCCAAAAAATTGCACAAATTATAAGCTTAATAGACCTGTATGTTATTCCTGCATTTTGTATAGGTAATATTTATTTTCAGAGAATCATTGCAAGATGACTGTTACTTGTCATCTTTTTGAAGATGCTGTTTCATACTGAAAATATAAGTTATTGAAACATACAGTATATATTCTGGATGAAACCTAGTTTTTTTACATGTAAACAGAAGATATGTTTTTTATCCCCTATATGACTGAAAAATTTTGCTCCAGGTAGGGGGGAGGAAGATATTTACCTGAAGTTTGTTCATCAGTTTTACTTTTAAGCCGTCTTTAAATGTTTTAAGTAAAGATATCCCATGTATTAAATATCTCAATGCAATATATTTAAATGAATATTTTACTTATGATATGACTAGTTCTGTTTCCAGCAGAGATGGGGTTGCTATCTTTGTAAACAGATAGAATCTATTTATATTACATGAAGCCATCAGAATATAAGAATTTGGAAAGAAAAATATTTCCACAGCAGCCAGTTTATCAGATTCATTGCATTGCTTTTTGCCTTCATTTCCTATATTATAAGTAGATATTAGCTCAGTTAAATTCAAGCAATGATTAGTCATGCCTTATGTTCCTGCTGGAGGTGGTTTCTTTAGTGGATTAGCATAACGATCTGGGAAAAAATAGGACAGTTATAAGTTGCTGTTTTTTCAGACAGAGTTTCTGTATGTTCCTTCTAACATCCTGTGAAGATAGGTCATTGCAGTCAATTGAATACTAAAATGTAATTGTTAAAGGTTGGGTTTGGGCTTTAAAAAAGAGGAAGGAGAAGAAATACCACATGCACAATCAGGGTGGGAAATGGATATTGTGGATGTCTCAGACTTGGATGTCATTTGCTTTAAAGAATTTTGAGTAACACATGTTCAGATGAAGTCTTAGCAAGGAAGTTGGGATAATAAATGTAAATTGAAAGGAGAGCTGATTATGTAAATTTTCCTGAGTTGGCTTGCTTGTTTTTTTTTGAAGATAAAGGTTGGAACAGATTGAGTTGTGGTTATTATTTGCGGTCTGGGTCACAGAGCAAAAAGAACAAACATCTGGATCCTGCAACACTTACATATTCTTAATGGTTCGTAGGCATGTTTAAACATTTAAGTCACAAACATAGCCATGAAAAAAGTCTATTGAGAACGCAGGCCTAAACTGCTCAGTTTGAATTTTCAGCAAAGGAATTTGAACGCTGAACGTTACATTGTCCCTTTGAAAACAATCATAAAAGAGAAACTAATTTTGAGAAATAAATCTGTTGGATGACGCTGCGGTTACTCCCTATGGGAGGCAAGTGAGAATGGTTCCACTGGCTGTGGTAACTTGCACTGTGTTAGGTTGGGACTTGGCAAACACAGAGAACACAATAAACATAAATAAGATGGGGACGCATAAAAGCAGTTCGTAACTGGAGGATTATCTGGAGAACAAAGTCTGTTGTTTTCTCCCAATTAAAACAGTGAACTGATGAGTTTTGCAATTGCAGTCTACTTCCAGGTAAGATAAAAGTCAATATTCATATTAAGCTCACTTAAGAAAACGTCTTAAAATTCTCCCCCACATGAGTTGTCCAGTTCATTAAAAGTACGTACTTTAAAGATGTGCTTCATAATTTCTATATGTTTTCTTCTTATTTGTTAAAACACAGAAGATTTTTCAGAAATGTGGGAAGTTTGAAGAACTAATTATGCTGTTCCAGCAAAAAATCAAACTTCACTTACTCTTTTTCTATATTTCGTTTATGTTTCTATGTTTTAGTGTACTTTAGGAGCTCAGAGTTTCCAAGCTATGCAGCTTGGATTATCCCAGTTAAAGAAGTTTCTTCAATTGCTGATGAGATTTTAGCATAGTAAGTGTATTTACTGAGAAGTTTGCAAGCAGTTTTGAATACTGTATGATTTCTGTTGAATATAAAAATTCTCTAACTTTTGATGTATTTTAGATAGATGTAAGTGATCCTAGTGGAAATACTTTGAGGGAGTAAGATTGGAAAAAATTATGCATAGTGAAACATCGAAAATATTTCTTTGGTGGAAAATGGAACATGCATGTAAATGTTTGATATCCACTTATATTGATATCAGATAGGAGGTAAAAAGGTAAATCAACTTGATCATGGGCGTCACAGTTTTACTCGCTTTCTTTTTCAGTATCCTTTCTTTCCTAGATCATGATGCTCCTCTTTGGACCTCTGTAAACTCGTATTATAACCAGTACTGGAGATGGTTCTGCTAACCTTGTGTCAGGATAAATTCAAAAGGAGTGCCTGTCTGTCCAAGGAGCACCTGAAGCAGTTAAAAACAAATCTGTAGATTTAAGTTATGCAGTAGACAGATACTCTCAAAAGTCAGCTGGACTGGTTTAGATATTCCCTCACCATCTATTCATCTCTGCCTGTGGCAGAGCCAACAGAGTACCTTTGTGGGGGCTTCCCAATCTGATTTGTCTGGAATAACCTCAGTCTGGTCGTCCAGCAACACCAAGGGCTCACAAACCTGTGCCAGAGGATGAACAAATGTCTGTCCTGGGCTGAGAGGGTCTGCCTGTATGGGGGGCAGTGGTGAGGGAGGAAATACAAGAAAACCCACCTGTTCCTTAGCACAGTGTGTTTAGCCTGAACACATAAAGCTCATGCCAAAATACCAGGGAAGATGAGGAAACTGGTGATTTCAGCTTGGGATAAACAGCTCAAGTGCAAGCCTGTAGGTGAATGAATGTGTTTTCCCTTTAAAATTGCAGATCAGCATGTTTTAAAACTATTTATTTATATTCTAGTCTGAAGTAATACATTTGAAATATACCTGTGTGCAACTACAAAAAACCTCTAATCTGGAGAAAGTTATTTCTGTCCTGTTACTTTGTGTCCTTTCAGTACAACTTAAACTGATGCAGATGAAACTTTTTTACACTATAGTAAATGTCTTTACAGATGGTTGTATCTTACAGAAAGAATTTCTGAGCTGTTTGATGCGGTTTTTGATCTCTGAGATGACAGCTACAGCCATGCTGGCCAACTAATCAATTGAAATACTTTTCCAAGACAAAACTACCTGCTTTCCCTAAGGAATTTTCATGCATCACCGTTTATATAGCCCGTACCTGCCCTAGAGAAGAAATCTAAATTGGATATTACCTTATGGTTTAGAAAGTGCCAGCTTAAACTTTTTAAAACCTTACTTGAAGAGCTGGTACTGTCAGAGGCTGCCTGACAGTATTAGCTTTCTCAGAAATGTATTAATTAGCCACTGCTTAGCCATGTAAGAAGGCCATTGCACTGTTAGGAGGTGGAAAATGCAGGGTTGCTAGAAAACAAGAGGAGAAAGACATGGTGTAGATACTTAATTTAACCCCTTGTATGTTGCAGCTAACGTTCTTAAAAGCCTTAAAGCCTCTGTGTGACTTGTAATGTTTTTAGGAGGGGAGTTTTCTTGGAATACACAATGTCTTGCTTTCTGCTTTGGGAATTGAGAGGAAAATAATTATGTTGGAGGACTTTATTTACAAAGCCAAACCAGACCAATGCTAGAAAATGTTGGACCTGGCAGGGTACCAAAGCTGCCTCAGAGGCTCAGGTAAAAGGGAGTCAGTCCATTAGGACTGAAAAATAACCAAGCTCTGTTTTCTGTCTCAGGCAGCCTACATTGCCACAGCAGTCTGGGATATCCAAATACTGATTTTTAGGCTACCAAGCACAGAATAGCAGAATAACAACTACTTGAACTCGTCCACCTTTACAGACTTCTGAGTCATCTAAGAATAAAATGGACTCCACCCTTTGCCACCATCACAAAAACCTGCTAACTTAAGTTTAGATTCAGGTAGGACGTAATGGCTTAAATCAAAATACTGTCTGGTCAGTGATGCTGTCTTAATCTCAGTGCCTACAAATTATCTCCATGTCATAGGATTCTTTGTAGGCCATAGTCTTCCTAAAAGGCAGCAGATGAAACAGAAGAAAGTAAAGGTAATACTTGCAATGCTCCATCTTGTAAGATGTAAAGTCAGTAAGACATTTATTCCTCCGTTCATACCTTGGCACCTTACTGCATCCAGAGATTGAGAAGTAGGTAGTGTGAGGAATATGACCAATAAACTAAAGACCAGGAATACTTTGCAATGGAGACTTTCTTAAAAGGAGACAAGACGCCATGAAGAAAGGAGCATATCCTGCTGCATTCTTCAGAAGCAGCCAAATCTGTTTTTTGTAACCTGACACTTGAGCATTGGAAGCAATCTGTATTTCTCCTTTACATACGAAGTTACTTCTCTGAGTGCCTCACTTGAATCAAGGGGACACTGAAGCAAGTCCAAGCACAGGATCTTCTGCATATGTGATGTATTTGATCAAAATGATCAGAAGGAGCTGTTGAAGCATTTAGCAGGCTCAGCAGTGTTATGCATCAACCAGAGTTCTGGTCAGATACCCTGTGATGTGTTGCCTAGTCTCTATGCTGGTAGTGTCCTAAGACTTCTGCTGGAACTTGGGAGGTCTACTAAAAGTGTTTGTTACGGGTTTTCCTATTTCCCATATTTTTGTTGGCAGGCCTTTCTCAAGACTTCTGTATCATAGAAGGGCTGGTAAATGCAGCAGTCCTTACGGTGCTTCGGCATTCAACAGGCCCAAATTACAACACCTAAAATCATCCAAGAATCCAGATTAAAGAGGGCAGGTGGAGATGGAGAACATGTGGGGGCATTGCTGGTCATCCTCTGCTGCACTCCACAGACATGGTGCACTGCTCTTCTCAGGCTGTCAGCAGTGACCCTGTATTTCTGCCACCTTCAGGTGACCAGACAAAGCAGAAGGAGGCTGGGTCAGCCCTTAATGTGTCAGGAGGTGTGTGGAGAACTGCAGGTCAGTGCAGCAATGGATCACATGCAGAAGTTACTCCTGCTTGTGGCTGTTACCCAGCATTGTTTGACTGCAGTAGGAGTGAATACACTCCCACTAACAAGGTGAATATGAGAGACAGAGAGGTTGTGTCCTCAAAAATAGAGGGACTAGAAATGTGTGTCAGCACCTTTCATAGAGATATATGATGGATTCATAGCCCATCCAAGCCAGGAGTATCATCTGGACATGGATAACTAGCTGACTATTATCCAGAGTCACCCTGCATTAGGCAGCAACTGCTGTACAACCAAAAAGAGTCCAAAGACCAAATAGGATGCATCAAAATAGCAATACTTTTCTAAACTCTGGTTTGGGAATGAAGTATGTAAGGATTGCTTCTGCATATATACAAAACTTTCTTCTGACTTTAAACTGAAAACTAGTATTTTAAGCACAACAAAAATCATCACTGGACAGCAAAAACTTCCATTAAACAAAATTTTCAGAATAGACACTGAATTCACAGTGTCTTATATTGTACTGGATAAAGTTTTTCAGTTGTCTGTAGAATAATTTTTACTTGTTGAAAGCAAAGAGCAAAGATGACATTTGGTCATATATAACCAGTTATAATGCCAGTAGTTAAGGTCATTTGTTGTAGTTCTCAGAAGAGCAATCAGAAAAATTATATGAGGAGCCTGATGACTATAAAAAAAGATTAGCAAGTTGAGTGATGCCTTAGGAGACTTTATTTTTTCGAATGCAGCTTATGGGAAAAAAAATCCAATAAAGTTATCAGGTACCATATGCTAAAGTACTTAGCTTCAGTGCATATCCAAAACATGAGCTTCCCCACCTTAAATTTCAGGTTGGACTTTGCATGCCATACACAAGCCTTAGAGCAAGAGATGTTTTAACTAAATAATGTCTTGTTGTTTGTGTATACAGTGCTCCTTTGCTGAGATCTGTGTACTTCCTGGGCAGACCATAAAGCAAGAAAAAAAAATTGCCCCTTAACAATAAACAGTACAAGGTAAAAAACTCACCTTATTTGTCCCCAAACTTGAAGGACCGTGTAACCACATACCTTTATGTCTGGAGGTTAGTCAAGGGCAGCAGGTGTGGGTGTGGGGAATATACAGTGTTTCACAAGGCAAAATACCAGGTTTAGATGTAACTTGGCAAGTTTATCCTGATTTTAAAAACTGAGTTACAGTGTACTTGAAGCTGTACCCATATACTGTTCGCAACAGAGATCACTCAAAACAGAAGATTCTGAATAGGACAAGGAAAAGAAACACTGAATTATTTTAAATAATAATCTGTTTGAACAATAACTTTTTTCTTACATGTTCTGTCTACTATATTCCACACAAGGAACTCAAAGCATCTATGATTGATAATCATCTGGTCAACCCTTGGAGGCGAAAAAAAAGGCAGAATTTTCTCCCTCACAGTACTTTTGCATAGAAGTCCACAAGACTTGGTTGTGGCTTTGCTTCTGTTACACCATCAGGGACAGTGGTCACAGTGGGATAGGATTGTTTGTAGCAGCAGCTTGTGTGGTCACACTCTGTCAAGTATGAAATAGTTTGCATACCATGAGGGACACCTGTCACACAGGGCCTTGGGACTTCTACATTTTTAAGAAGCAGGTACTTAAATCAGAAAAGCTGCCATTATTTCCTCCTCCCTACAAACACCCCATCTCCTAGAGGGAGTAGTTTTTTTCGATATTATCAATGACTCACTTGTCCACATAAGGGTAGTATTTGAAGAATCAAATGAAGGTAAGGGACTGAATGGGCACATCTGCTGTGATGCTCCTGTGTTTTATTACAGCCTTCTATTGTGGTCAGGAGAGTCAAAGCTCTGGTAACGGCTGGGCAAGCTAATGACAGAGAACTGACATTAGTGAACTACAGCTGTTGCTCACTATCTGCATTCAGAATACATGGGCTGAACCCAGACCAGTAGCTCAATCTGGAACTGCTTGCCTGGGCTCCTCCCTGGGGTGGTTATTTTCAGTGACAGCAAATTGTCTGTCTTGATATTAAGAACAAATCTGCAGCCCTGATCTATGGTGTTCGTGTTATTTAAAAATATCAAAATTAATTCTGAAAGGGCTAGGAACCAAGTCTGTGCTAAAGATAAAAAACAGGAGTCTCAAATACTTTTGCTCCCAAATTCCCTCTCAGACTTCACAAAAAAAGGCTAATCAAAACTGCAGTGTTCCTTCTCATTTACACTCTGACAAATGAGCATCTGTCAAAAGCAATGGGCTGGTTTGGGGAGAGAAAAAAGTGTTGGACAATTTAAAGCCACTTGACCTCTGTGGGATATGCACAGAGAGGTGGGAGCCATTTTGTGGTAGAGCTCTTTGAGTGGAAGGGAATCTCTGGTATTACCCTTCCCATTTGCCAGAAATACAAGTCACAGAACAAAACATGCTTGCCCTCTATATGGGAAGGTCTTGTAAACCCCAAGGGAAGGTTGTGAAAGTGTTTTGTGGATGTGTAGTTCTCTTCTTGAGAATAAAGCAAATGGAAATGGAGCTTCCAAATAAATGCGCCACATGCGTTTAATTCCTTTGCCAAAATCTAGGGCTGAAGACAGAGTAGCTTTATTTTACAACTTACCAGTTTATGGAGCAAACTAGATACCAGGATCTATATCCTTTTCCTACAGTCACTGAAATCAAAATAATTATTCAAAAAATACAGCAGTGATCACTGGGACACGTGCAGCCCTTTACATCTGTGAGGATGCTTGTTA
Organism: Nicator chloris; assembly: GCA_013400495.1. Lineage (NCBI taxonomy): Eukaryota > Metazoa > Chordata > Aves > Passeriformes > Pycnonotidae > Nicator > Nicator chloris. The sequence goes on along the minus strand of WAAE01006400.1, from coordinate 22,839 downwards.
CAAGTCTGTGGTTGCAGAGACATGTAAGAGGAACAACCAACCTTGAAAAGACTCATCCAGCTCTCATCCTTGCTGGACCAAAGATCAATTTGTGTACATAAGCAGATCTGTGTCATAACAGCCCTCCTCGAGGTACTTAGGTGCTGTTTGGAGGAGAATAATCTCTCAGAACCACTAAGGCAGAAGTCCCAATTCTTGTCTGCTTTCCTGGGCAGCATCACTTGTGGGTGTTTGTTTCTTATCCCATATTTACAGTTCCTCTACTATTATTCTGTATTATTATATGTTGGGGAGATGATTCTGCCTCTTTAGTCCAGTCTGGTGACACCCCACCTGGAGAGCTGCATCCAGCTCTGGGGTCTCCAGCACAGGAAGGACATGGATCTGGTAGAATGAGTCCAGAGGAGGCCACCAAGATGATTAGATGGATGGACCACCTCTGCTGCGAGGAAAGGCTGAGAGAATTGGGTTTGTTCAGTCTGGAAAAGAGATGCCTTAAGAGTTACCTTATTGCAGCCTTCCAGTACCTGAAGGCAGCCCACAAGAAAGAGACAATTGAGTATGTAGTGACAGGACAAGAGGGAATGGATTCAAACTGAGAGTAGGTTTAGATTAGATATTAGAAAGAAATTCTTTGCTGTGAGAGTAGTGAGATGCTGGAACAGGTTGCTCAGACAAATTGTGGCTGCCCCGTTCTTGGAGGTGTTTAAGGTCAGGTTGTACAGGACTTGGAACAACCTGGTCTAATCAAAGGTGTCTCTGCCCATAGCAGGGGTATTGGAACTACGTGATCTCTGAGATCCCTTTCAAGCCAAGCCATTCTATGATTCTGGTCTTTGCTTTTTGTTTGCATTGTTTGATGTTAAGTAAATAGAGTAAATTAAGGGAAAATTGTCTGAGATGCTAATAAAAAATCCCCACCCAATTATGTTTATTTGAAGCTTTTTTGGCTGCTACATATTAACACTCTAGTATGAAATAATTCCTTTTTGTTTCCCAGAATCTTGCTCTCTGATGTTCTGATTTTCATAGCTTGTGTGTTGCCACAATATTGTAATACCTTTTAAAAGTATCTTTTTATAGAATGAGCTGGTATTTAAAAAACAAAAATAACAAAGCCACCAATGAACTACTACTATTTGTCAGTAGTCGTTCCTATTTCAAGCAGAATGGGTGCCCTCTGCAGGTAACTATTTTCAGATGAGGATTTTGGATGTGTGCCCCCTATTACTTCTGAGTGTCTTCAAAGGCCTTTGCAGGATCAACCTGTACTATTTGCATGTTTTAAAATTGATACTGCAATCCTGGCTGCAAATTCCATCAAACAAATGGCACTGAGTGCACCAAGCAGTTGGTTTGCATCTGAATATGATTTTTCCCTAAAGTGTGGGCAATGAGGAGTGGTGTTGGGTTGGTGTTGAAGTAAATATTTTTCCTGCAATTTGACAGTGTTTTCATCGTTGGGTTGGGTTTTTTTAATCTTTCTTCATGTCATTGTGTCACATTGGTAGTAAAAAAGCCCTACAACTGGGCAGCAGCACAGTGAGCCTGGGGAGCAGGAGAGCATGTGAGGAGCAGCCAAAGGCATCGGCTCCCTGCCTCTTCTGGAGAGAGGGACAACTTGCTGGCAGCAGCTGAATGTAAAAGCCCGAGAGCAACCCAACTGCAACTGTAATCTGAATTTGCATATTTGTTTTCTCTTTCCTATCTCCCATCACTGCAGTGACCATCTCTTAGCTGAGCACAATGCTTCACCTCATCCCAAAATGCTTTTCTGGCACAGCCAGCCTGAACATTACCACCACCAGTATCCCACCAGTAACAACAGCTACCTGCGGTAAGTGAAGAATGGGGGTGACTTTTAATCATAATAATGATTATTATAATGCTATAATACACAAGAATGCAGACTGTACGTGCAGTCTTTGCTAACCTACAACTTGAAGCCCTCAAAAAGAGCTGGTGATTTGAAAATAATTGGAGCAGTAGAGTCAACATGGTGGAGGTTTACTTTGCTGTAGCCCTTCAATTTTCACAAGCCGTGTCACTGTATGTGCATGCTGCTAATAGTGTAGGAATGCTTTACTGCTTAACATGATATTCACAGATGTGTTTTGTTTGTTTGTGTTTTAAAATTACATTTGCAGTCTGTAGATAAAACTCCATTTATATGAAATAATACAGACTTAGAAATACTTTGATGTCTCATATCTACTTTGATTATTTGCTGGAGCTCAACTGATCTGCAGGACCAGGGTTTTGGGCTGCTTGTCATATCAGTGCAGGCTAAATGCTTTGCATTGAAATTCTGATGCAACATACAGCTTATTGCATCAGCATATTCCTGTGAGCTATGAACCTACTTTACCTCTGTATGATTGAAATATTGAGTACAGTATTCAAATTTTCTCATAATTAAAAATGATTGTGCTTTGACAAGAGCTAGGCTCATAGATTCCAGATAATCTTGATGTTAATTAAGTTTCAATTTATAATGTGGTTCACTCTTTGTATTAAACTTCAGCTTTGGCTAAATACAATGTACATAAACATGAGAGTGTTTAACCATTTATCTTGATGTGGCTCTCTCTATATCGGTAGCCTTACAACTGTTGCTGCCTCACAGCATTGCTAGTTCTCTTGCAGAATTGTTGAGAAGCATGTTTTTATCAGAAATGTGTTAAGTTTTAGATTCTAAAACAAACCAACGAAAAAGAAACCTGAAGGAATTGAGGCTATATTTGGGTTCCAAAGGATGAGATGAATGAAACTGCAGTGGAGTTTTATAAAATCAATCCTTCTCAGTACAAAGGTGAGAGTGATTTGAAATTTAGATTGGCTAACACAAATAAGACAGCAAACACGGCGCTGTTTCTATTGACTCAAGCAATAAAGCAGAAATGAAGGACGGGTGCTCAAGTTCCCTGATGCAATCTTGTTTACGAGTCACATGCACGGCTCCACCACAAAAGGAACCAAACCACAAGGGAAAGTGAGGGTGTCCACTCACTCCTCCAGTCTTCCCTTCTTCAGCCTCAGTTCAGCCACGAGGAGGTTGGTCCCCTCACAGCTTTTCTCAGGGCCTGTTTTCACCATGGCCTTGCCTTTCCTTTCCTTTGCTCCCTATATTTGCTTCTATTTTCCCATCCTTATCTAAAAATCTGCCATTTGAGTCCCTCTGAAGTTGCTCTTCCCACACACTTTTGAGCAGCTGCCTTTAGGTTTGGATGGCAGCCTGCATCTGTGTTTTGGTATTGAAATACAGCGTAGGGGGGACCCTTCCATCAATTACGGGCTGTGTACAGGAGCTGATCTCTAATGAAATTGCCCCTCGAGGCCAACTACCTTGAGGAGAAAGAACACAAACCAGTTCAGGCACGAGGCTTCAGTCTGGTCTTAATCACTGAGTTTCTTGGCTCTGTCCTCAGTCCACCTTTAGTGAAACACCACACCTCAGTCCCACATCTGGACATCAGTAAGGCTGATAGAGAAGCAATCAACCTCAGAGGAGGATGCCAGCCAGCATTAATGATAAGTAGATGGAGAAGGCAAGGTCCCAGGATGCCCATATCCCAGCAGAACTGTACTTGGAATGCGCTTTTTTTTGCAGATCTATTGGCAAAATCAGACTCCCACTGCCTGCACTTTCTCTCCATCATATCATGTCTCCAATCCAGTTACTGGGTCGGCAGAAGTGGAAAGGCAGGGCCACAGGCAGTGTTGTCTCTGACAGGTTAGACTTGTGGATCTGGCCTGCTTAGGAGCAATTTGTGTGCATTGCTGATCCTCAGCTGAGGATCTGAGAATGGAACTGATAAAGGAACCTGCCCCAAAGAAACACATCACAGGACTGTACTTTAAAAACAGCAAAAACCAAACAACACACACCTCTTCAGAAAACTTGTTGTGAATGAGGCAGGGATACAAATAATGCTAAAGAAAAAATACCTTCCCTTTAATATTCATGTTTTAACAGAAAAGGGGCAATTTTTGTCCTAAAAAAGCTGAAGATAACATCTTCAGAAATACCAGCAGTCACTTTGTTTATCACAGACAAGCTACACCCAACTTTTAAAGACTGAAATGCAAGAGGATGGGTTTCACTGTATCCACTCAGGATACCCTCAGGAGTGGTTGGAATTTATGTCACAAGAAAACAATTCCTGGTATAAATACACCAATTTATGATCTTGTAACTGCTATGTAGCTATGTTAGCATAGGTCTAGTAAGCAGAGAAACCAGTTTTGCTATGCATAAATCAAACTGTATGTGGCTTCTCTGGTCTTAGATCCTGTCTGATCTGTTAGAAGTAGAGTGCATTACTTTTAGTTTCCCACAAACCTTCTTTTGTAAAGCTTACAAAAATGGGGTTTCATGTTATTTCTGCTGCCTGGGTATTGTTGTCATCTTGTCAGGCTTAAGAGGGATTTTGCCTGTGGTAATTTCAGTTCTTCTCACTAAAAGCTGTAACATGGCAGCTAGTGCCTATGTTAGGGGCTTGTCCATGACCCCTTGCCTTCATCATAAATTTCACTTTTTCTAAGCTTCCCCTTATATGCAGATGAACTGTTTATCTGTACCCAGTCAGCCAGAGAACTCTTACAGCAATTACAGCAGGAAAAACACCAGTACCTTTTTTTTTTTTTTTGAGAAGGTGGCAGTCATATTTTAACTTCCAAACTGCCTTTAAAGATCATAAATCATGGTCTGTGTACCTCTCTTTATCTTTGAGGATGCCATATGCACATTTTGAACAACAGCTAGTATTTTGTTAACGATTAATGAACTCAGGGCCTTCCTGCCTTTATCTTTTGCAAAACTTGTGCAATTGTACTTAAAGCATGTTACTATAGGATCACAATACATTTTACGGTCTTAATAGTGTTCTGTAGTTTGTTCTCCGGACATACCATTTTAATGAAATGTCTCATAAAATTATGTAAGTATTCTCTGAATTATTAAATATGAAGGGGATTTTTTTTGAGAATAGATAGGGGCTCTCATCAGTATCCATCACTGTCTTGAAAGGGGGGTGTCAAGAGGACAGAGACAGGCTCTTCTTGCTTGTGCCATGCAATAGGATGAGAAATGGATAGAAACTGATGCACAGAAGTTCCACCTGAATATGAGGAAGAGCTTCTTTACTGTGTGAGTGTTCGAACACCGGAACAGATTGCCCAGAGAGTCTCTGGAGTCTCCCTCACTGAACTACCCAAGAACCGTCTGGATGCAATCCTGTGCCATGTGCTCCAGGGTGACTCTGCCTGAGCAGGGACGCTGGACCCACTGTGATCCCTTCCAACCTGACCTTTGTGTTCCTTGAGGATCCCTTCCAACTCAGAATATTCAGTGATTCTGTGGGGTTTGGGTGTTTTTTTGGGAAGGGTCCTCGCTGTTCTCCGGAAAGAGTAACCATGCAACAGTTTGGATTGGGAAGGGACCTTGGACCCTAAAGCTTATCTCGGTCCAGGCCCCCCAGCCATGGGAAGGAACACCTTACACCGAACCCGGGTGCTCAGGGCAGTCACCGCCGCGGAGGTCACTGGGGAGCGAACGGGGCTCGGCGCGGCGGGGCCGCGGGCGGGCGCCCTTCCCGGCGGGCCGCAGGACCCGCCGCCACGCCCCGCTCCGCCCCTCCGCCTCCGGCCGCCGCCGCTTCCGGGGCGCGCTCCCGCCATGCCGCGGGCCGGGGGAGGAGGGGCGGGATCGCCCGCGCTCGTCACGCTGACGTCACCTGGCGTGAGGAAGTGCCCCCTCATTGGCCGGGCTTCTCCCTCATCCCTCCGTGCCTGCCTCTGATTGGCCCTCTCGGCGGGGCCCAGCCAATCGGCGACGCCGAGCGCGGGCAGGCACCGCCCCGGCAGCGCTCGGGGGTGGAAGGCGCCGCCATGTTGTCGTGAGCGGCGGCGGCGGCGCTGCGGGACGCGCCGGAGCGGCGGGCGCGAGCCCCCGGGGCGGCCGTGACCTCCGGCGGCGGCGGCTCCTCCCCGGCGGGGCGCCCGCGGTGCTGCTGCTGCTGCTGCCGCCGCAGCCTCCCCCCTGCGAATGATGCGGCGGGAGGCGCCGCTGGGCTGGGTCGGAGCTCGGGCGGCGGCAGGAGCGGCGGCGCTGGGCAGTGTCCGGTCGGAGGAGGAGGAGGCGGCGGCCGCCCGGTCCCCAGCGCCCCGCGGCGGCCGGGCGGGCGCAGGATGCTGAGAGCGACCCCGCGCCCTGCGAGGAAAGGGCCCCCCCGGGGCTGAGCGCGGAGTCGCCGCTGTCCCTCCGCCCCGCACGTGCATTTTCCCCCCTCTCCCCCCGTCTCCTCCAGCTCCCTCGCCTGCCCGGCACCGCCTTCTCGGCGGCGCCGGTGCCGAGCGGCTCCGCCCCGTCCGGCTCCTCCCGCGGCGGGAGCGCGGCGGGGCCGGCGGAACATGGCGTGGGTGCTGAAGATGGATGAAGTGATCGAGTCCGGGCTGGTGCACGACTTCGACGCCAGTCTCTCGGGCATCGGGCAGGAGCTGGGAGCCGGTGCCTACAGCATGAGGTAACTCGCCCCGCAGCTCATCCCCGGCGCTGGGCGCCGCCTCCCCGCCGGCCTCCTCGGGCCGCGCAGCCCTGCCCGTGCCGCTGGGCAGGCTGAGGCTGCGCGGGAAGGACCCGCCGTTTCTCCTTCCCCCCCCCCCCCCCCCCCCTTTTTTTTTTTTTCTTTTTTAAATTTATTCCGAAAGCTTTTCCCGAGGAGTGGGCACGTGCCGGAGGGGCTCCCGCCCTGCCGTCTAGTGCTGCTGGCAGGTGGCCTCTCGGGAAGGGCGGGCAGCTGCCTGCGCTGGGGTGCTGCTCCCTTTATATGCGAAATCGCTGCCCTAAAACTGACATTTCGCTGTCCCTGCGGGGTGTAACCGGAGCCCACGTTCCGAACTGTGGTCATCTTACACTCGACAAATGTAGCTCTTCTTCATGATAAACAATAGGTGTTTCCTGCCAGGTTTAAAAATGTTCTTTCTCGACCAGGTGAAGGTTGTAGTTAACAGGGTGGTAGTATGGTTGTACTTTATTCCTTTATTACTTTGTTGTGTATTTCTGTGTAGTGATGGGTTTTTTTCTGTGCAGTATGTGTTTAGTGATGGGGGTTTTTTTCTTGCCGTGTAGCTCTCTGTTCGTGGTCAACTTGGCGGTTTCCTTACCTTTTGATTGTTTTCCAGGTTTTACAAAGTTAGTGTTTGAATAGCGTTTGGGTGTGCCTTTTCGAAGCTAAGTTAAAACTGTACTTTTTTGAGTAAATTTTAGCTCACTCATGGGCAGAATGTGTGGATTCCTGAGTGACGGCTTAGTGTGAAAAAGAGAAACTGTTTTGGAGACAACGACAGACATTTTAAGTCCAAGGTTTTCAACAGGGTTTGTCAGTGTTTTAAGTCTGGTGAAGTAAAACAGTTGCGTTTGATAGTTTTGATGGCCTAGCCTTTAATAAAAGCACGTTCTCTCTCAGGGGAAACAAACTTGCAGGTGACCAAAAGCTTCATCTATTATGTGTACTTAGGGCAGTACTTCCCAGGTAAAATGTTTGGAAGTGCGGTGTCTTTGCTGGAAGTTATGAAAAAGGGCTTCTGGTGGGGAGAAATTAGGACCTTTCTGGTAGTAGTTGGTATTGTGAGTTCAGTGGTTTCATGGTGGGACATGTATTGGAGGGGGTTTTGTTCTGTGTAGGGTTTGGATTGTGTTTTGGTTGGTTGGTTTGCTTAGTTTTTTTTTTTAATTAAAAATAATGTTGAGAACTTGCCAGTTCAGAGAACAAGGTGATTCATCTCTCTTGATGAGAATACTCCTGATTTTATATTCAGCTTGCCTGGATTTTATTCGGCTTCTGTCCCATTTCTGTCTTAGCAAACCTTCAGACATTCATCCCATGAAGTGGTGTGCCAGTATTTGTGGGCAGCTGTGTGGTTGTTGCCTGGATGGGTTCTAAGTGCAATGGGTGCACTTAGATGGAAAATGCATGTATTCATGTTCAAGAACTGCTCTTCTTTATCTTGATTCAGTTCTTTCTAGGGTCTCTTATGATTAAAAAAATCTGCATTGTCACTGTTAGGTTTTTTTAATATTTTCCTGTGTTTTCATAACTTCATTTCTCATCGCAGTAATGCACACACTTCAGTTTCTAGGAACTGTAAGAATTATCATCTTTATTGTTGTTGGATAGATGGTTTTTTCTGGTCATATCATCCTGTTATGGCGGGCAGCAATCCTAACTGGCTTTTTGTTACCTATACCTGCCTATTAGGACATTCTGAATTACCACAGAAAGAGTTGTAGCCATTAAAAACAGCACTGAAAAAGTAATATTGTGTAAGTTAAGTTATATATTAGTCTGGAATCTTGTTGCACACTTTGTCTGCAGAGTATTTTTGGAAAACATACACAGTGGTAGTAGTATTTGTAAGTTTAATCATGAACCCTACAGTTAAAGGGATTGCCTAATTGCCATTAGTGTTTGCTGGATTCAGAGTGATTCTCAGCATGTATGCAAGTTATTCTATGTTTTGGTTAGATTTCTACTTCAGAGAAATTGTGGCCTGTTAGGTGATGTGAGAGGGGAAAACCAAGAGAAGTGGCAAAGCATGAACAGGAGAGATACGGCTCTGTCACTGTTCAGTGTGCCAGTAGAAGTTAATTACTTGTCACTTTCTTACAAAAAAGAGAAAATGAAATATTGCCTAGAGGAGAGTGCTGGGAGAGCTCCTCATATGCCCCCTTGATTTTGTTAGGAAGATCTGCATGTAATTCTTTAACTGTTAGGGTTATATATAAAGGAGTTGATGCTTCCTGGAGTTGATGATAAGTCAGTGCCCTTAGATAGAATGGCATTACTCCTGTGTTAATTCTTCCTGAGAAAGTTGCACATGTTCATTGATTCATCAGTCCATTGTACGATTTTTGTTAGACGGCAGCTAAGTGCCTCCTGAATTTCCCTGCAGATTCACATGGTTTTAAATAGTTTTCAAAATTTCCTTAGAAAGTTTTGAAACTCATTTTTTCTGGTTGCTGTTCTAGCACCTTCTCATGCAATAAGAAACTGCCTGTGGTCACAAAATTAAACTCAGTTGATAGTAATGATTGTCAGATGTGTCAAATAACACCTGCACCAAAACCCATATAAAAACATTGTACCCTTCAATGATAGTGAGTTTTGAGTTAATTTAAGGGAGTTAATGTTAATTTCAGTTGATAATGGCACCCATCATTTTTTCTCATGAATCCCTCATAATATCTGTTGTAACATAGCAATAGTTATGTACTTTTGAGGATCACTGATGGTTGCTGTGAACTGCAAAAATATGAAGGCTATTTAATTGGAAAGACAAATTTCAAAGAACTGCCTGTCATCTTTCTAGCAGAATTCCATTTTTCATCATTTAATTATTTGATTATTTAATCAATATAAATTGGGTTAATTGAGCATTAATAGACAAGTACCTTAATGTCTGAATTTTTATGTGTAATTTGAAAGCTTAGCATATGGATTTATTTAAATGTGTGCAGTTCCAATGGTGTTTGTAGTGCTACAATTCAAGCCTTTTGTGAGGAACTTGGTAATTATTTCAGGAGTAGCTGTTTTGGTATATATTTGTAGGTTAAAACCTGAAGTTCATCAAACTAGATTAAAAAAATGACTTTTGGTTCTGAAATGGAAAAGTCTCTACAAAAGACTGTATGAAAATACATCCAGGCAGTCCTCCATTTTTGGAGAATCAAGTCAGTTTGACTCTGCTGCATCTCCCAAAGATTTAAGTGTCTTGGGAGACTGCAGCTGTCTGCTGCCTTGGTTGAAAACAAGGAAAGCCGAATGCATCTTCAGTCTTGTTTCCATACTGTGCTGTGGAGAGCCCTGGCTGGGGAGGGGACTTCATGTACCACCTCTTGAGCACAATTCAGGCTGAAGTAACCCTGAGATGCTCAGTCAGGAGTTGGGGGAACATGGTCTTACAACTTAGAGCTCTCTTTTCAGGGGGAGAGAGGGAGAGTATTCTTTTCTAACCGCTTTGGGGTCCCTGACAGCCTTTTTGGCTTCTGATAAACCTGATTGGGTTGTGACAGTTACTGCCTTAACTTCATAGCTGCTGTGCAAGTACAAAAAAGAGTTATCTCATTCAGGCCCTGGTTTTGGCTGCTGTTACATTGTGACAGACAAAATTGCTGTTTATGCTTCCCCTAATGTCTCTCTCTCACTCTTTTGAGACTCTACTGCCGGTTATATTGGATTTTTGGAAGAGGAATGTTTACTGACAGTATCCTGATTTTTTTCTTTACTACTTCTTTTTTAGATGTATGAAGTGTTTTCTGCAGAATACATTATAAAGCTTCAGTTGTAGTGGTCTGTTCTATTTTTTTATGCATTGCACTTTGGAAAAAATAATTTCCACTCACATATCGACTCTAAAATAAAATGTCAGGTACTGATTAGAATTGGGGCTTGATTCTTTGTGGAAGCACACAAATATGTAAATACCTGTCAGGAAATAGGCATTTGAAGAAGTGAATCTATAAACCTAAGCCTCCTTGCTTTGTTACCACAGATAAAACGTGTTGAAAAATAAACCTCATGTTCTAGATTGTTGACATTGGCTTGCATTTGGGGTTTTTTGTTGTTTTCTTCCAAGTTGAGTGCGTAAATACATTACAAAAAGTCAGAGGCCAGTTTAATTTTTAAGGAAAAGACTTCAAAGTACAGAACTGTCTTCTGTGTTCCCTTGTCACCTCTTGTGTTGGATGGACATACCAGATAGAGAGCCGGGAAGCAGGTCTCAGGTCTTCAGGCATTCTCCTATGTAGGAGCCGTCTGTACTGGAACTGCTGCAAGTTAGAGCAGCTGCCTGACCTCCCTGTGTTGAGGAGTGGATGCAGAACCGTGGATTTGTCATGGCAAACATTTTTCTTTTCCTTGGTTGGAAGGACAGAGGTTTAGGTGTTGGCATTTTCTTCTTTCTTTAATTGGTGATTTCTTGTATTTTGTGCCAGACTCCCCTTAAATTGAAGCCTTTCTCCAACTGAGTTTGTGTGATGGTCCTGGGATTCCCAGGAATAGCATTGCATTTGCACCTGTTTCTCGTCTGTGTTGGACTTTTTGGACAGCTGCTGCAGAGAAGGTTGTTTCCCAGAAATTAATTCCAGGGGTCTTGCCCCACATCAGACTTGCTTTTGTGGACATAGGGAAAGTGTACCAGGTCTCCCATTGCCTTACATTTTCATATGGCTTGCTCACACCTCTGAACAGTTTAGAGCTTGGCCTTGAGATCATAACTCTTAATTCAAATACTGCTTGAGAAAAAATTTTCTTAAAGGTATTTGTGCTCGTAAAAAACATGCTTTAAAGTTTCAAAATGCATGTGTGTTCTTGGGATGCTTTAGTAGTCACACCCAAAAGTATACCATCCAGAAGATAGATAAGGCAGATGATTGATGGAACATCAGTTGTTTGAATTTTGTTGACATAGTAGTTCCTGTTCTTGTAAGGACAGGAAGTTCTTAATTTATTTCTTGATCCTATTATTAGGGAGAGCTTTTTGTATGTGTTAGGGGTTTTTTTCAAAGTGCTTTGGACAAAGTGTGGAAAGAAGGTTTTAAATTTTTAAGGAAGGTGATTTTGAAGGCTTACAAACACATTTCACAAGCATGGGGGGATAAATTACATTTTTCTTGGTCTTTTTGTACTATGCTCATGTAGGCTACATGACATAGGACCCCTTCTCGCGTGTGATGCACCCACTGGATGCTTTTGTTCAAGCAGAAACATTCACCTTGCTTCCTCTTCCAAGCCTTCCTGCTTTTGCATGGTGATACTTCTTTTATGCACCTCTGTAGCCAAAGTAGCTCAGACTTGTGTTGGAGGATAGGTTTGCTGCCTGCATTTGGGGTGTAATGAAGACTGTTTCTGTTGGGTTTTTTCTGGATGAATTTTCCTCCTCCCTGAAGGAAGAAAATAATGCCTTTCATTTGGATACTTTAGATAACACATACTGAGCAACCGAGATAAGACTTTTCTTACTACAGCTAATAGTTTCAAAAACTTGGTCTCAGAGTTCCTTCTGTCAGGAGAGTAAACCCTGTTAGATAGACTTTCTCAAATGATATCAAAAAATGTAACAAAAGATGCTACTTGTCCTTCCAAACGTTACTACTCGCCCATACATCAGCTTGCTTGTAGTTCTAAAGTTCACTTAAATGAGATAAGTGAAGTAAATGAGTCTTTACTTCACAAGATCAAAAGTTAACAATGGCCATAAAGGAACAGAATCAGTCTCTTCAAACTCTCTGTTCTTCTGTAGTCTGAAATAATTTCAACAGCAGCTATTTTGGAACACTTGGCTTTTCTTCCATCTGGGCTGCTCTGCCAGTGGGCACTTCAGTTTAGGTAAGAGGTTCTTTGCTGTGTGGAGTAACTTAAGCAAAGCTGGCCCTACAAGTCCCTGTCTCTATTCTGTGCTGGCCTAGCAAAGAAGATTTCACCAGGTGAGTAGGAAAATGACTAAAGGATGCCTACATAAGTGTACATAAGCATGGAGGCTGCCAGGGATTGACTGTGGGCAGTTGATTTGTCCTGCTGGGACATTGGCTCATTATAAATTAAGAAATTGTAACAGGGGTCTGAGGGGAAAAAGGCTGGAAATGACAAGGCTGATAGTTCTCTGTGTTGTGTTGTGTTTGTTTGTGAGATCTTTGGGTTTTGCTTGGTTTGGTTTTGTTGGGTGTTCAAATAGAATCAGTATAAGATTAGAGGTGGCAAAAGACTGATTTAGCATCTCCATAGTTTCTGGGAATGTGATTGATGCACTAGCGTGTATTTATTATTTACTAGCTTAAGTAAAGAACACTATTAAAAATCTTAAGTTTCTGTTTCCCATTCTGAGCAGTCTTTGCATCTTTTCTTCAGCTGTGCTGCAATGAAGTTTATTTTGTAGAAAATGCTTGTTGCTGTGAAAATTAGCTAATCCCTATTTAAACTGATAGTTCAGGTCTTAATTTGAAATACTTTACTCATACCTTATTGACCATTTTAATTGCAGCTTTAATCTGTTTTTAGATGGGACAAGAAATGCAAAAAACACTGATAGTTCATTCTTTGCAAGTGAATGAATCAAAATGTTATTTAAATGGTATTTCTTTAAAGATGCTCTAGGAAGGAGTTTACATTGCATTGGCTTGTCTTTTCCTTTGGAATATGCTAGTACTGAGAAGAGTTTCGTAAGAAAAATTTGCCTTGTGCTGTCTTCTGGAGTATTTTTTGGAATGGTGACATTTAAGAATGAACATTATGCTCTCTTTACAGCTAAATTGTAGGTTTGTAGAGTTGGATGTCTTTATTTTTTCTTCTTCTGCTGCAGTGGCAGTTAGTCATTATGCTTTGTAAGTATCAGCAAAAGCTGGTTTAAAGCTGCCTGAATTGGTGGATTTGTAGGCTTCCAATGCCGTGTCTCTTAACTAATTTGTTAACCACATCACGCTTTCTTAAGCCAGACCTGCTACATTTTTCACTTCAAATTGTGAGTAGAAAATGAAGGCTTTAAAGATATTTTTCATGAATACACAAAAGACTTCTCTTTATGTGAAGGCAAATGCTGCAGAACTTAGTTGAGAATTACAGGTAATTTATTTGGTGAGATACTTCTCATGCCTCGGTTGTTGCACTTTGATTCCTGTGTATTTTAAACATTGCCATTGTTTCCGTGTTCTTACTATTTTAAAGTTCCTCCTCGTAAAAGCACTTGTGTTTTGGGTGCTGAAGAGTGTGGCGAGCGGGGGTTCCTGGTGTAGCAGGGGTTCCTGGTGTAGCAGTCCTGTCTTGGGACCACACTTCCCTCTCTCTGCTTGTCATGGTGCTCCCTCTTGTGCTGGGCTGCTCCTGCTGCCCTCCTGATGACATCAGAGCTTGAAGCAGCTCCTTGTTTCTTCTGAGTCATCCTCAAGGAACAGTCGCCCATCTATAGATTTTGCTGTCCTACTCATGGATCCTTGTCTCTGTACAAGTCAACTTTTTTTAACTGTGTCCACTTCTCCTAAGTGGTTATTTCATATCTTCCTTTGTAACTTACTTAAATCTTCTCTGGGCTCCAGTTTAGGGAGCTGGCATCAGAAGTAGTTAGGACACAGTTCAGTAGTCTTGTAATACTTTTTTGGAGAGTGTACTCTTGACCTGCTTACATCAGTCTTTATAGCATCTCCTGTGGTTTCTTCCTAGTGAGAGGGAACCTGTATGGGTGTCTTTTTTTCATCTCTTTTTTTAATTCTAGCTGGTTTTTGGGGGAGACACTGTACAGTTTCTGCAAGGCATAGACAAATTTCTTAGACTTTTGCACCCTTCATAAATATTTTCTTGTTCAATAAAACATTTTCCAGGTAGCCCGGGGGGTGACATCCCTACCGGAATATGGCACTTGCTCTGAAAAAAAGTTGGGGTGCCCCAACAGCACTCTGCATATTAAGATTTAAGCAGAGACCAAGTCTTACGTTCTGACCCTATGTGACACAAAAATATTGACTATCATTTCATTTTTTAAATTTTTTATGGTACACTCTTTTGATTCTTCAGATATGAGCTGGAATTAATAGGGTTCTCTTTAAATAAAGCAGACTTGCAGAAATGAGGAACAGTAAAAGAAACAGTTTTACTTCAAAAATTTTATGGTACAAGTTACAAAAGGTAGTGCAATACAAGCATTTGTAATTGCTTTACAAAAGTTTGTGATCAGTGCAAGAGATATAAACAAGATACATGTTGGTTAAAATCGAAATAAACAGCTGAGGTGGTGTGAAAGTTTAATTCACTTTAGAAACATTTTTAAAGAAAGTTGCATGGATATCCAGATGATTTCATTATGAGCACAATTCAGTGCAAGAGAAACTCCTAAAAGTTTAACTGATTAAGGATTTCTGTATACAAGGAAGATTAATCTATTACTAATACAAATTATTAATTTCTGTAGAAAGCCAAAGATGTGTTTGCTGGTTGTGGTGGAGCTTTCTTACCACAGCTTGTGGACAACATGGATTGCTCTTTATTCTGTAGAAACATAGCATTTCCAAAGTATTTTTGGTGGTTGTGAATCTTAGGTAAGTGAAGTGAATCCTGGCATAAATTTTTTATAGCTTATGTTTTGTGAATCTGCTGCTTAATTATTTTTGAGCTAATCAGTGTGCTAAAGCCTAAGAAAAGTTTGACAATGTCAACAGAATTAACAGGTTAGATATAATGGTACTAAATGAGGAGAGAGATACTTTCACAGTGTAGGTAATTTACTGTGGAAAATACATTATTTCAAAGAAGAAAACGAAGGCCTTGCTTTCATTTGCATATTTATTAGGCAAGCTTGGCTGTATTGATAGGTGAAGAGTTATTTTTTAAGTGGAGACAGGAAACATAGATTAAATTTTCAGAGGATCAGTGCAGCTGTTTGTCTGCTTAAGTCCCATGGTATTGTTTATATATCCTAGCCTAAAGTTCTGGTGGAAAATGTTTTGGATACTGCTCATATAGATTTTACTAATAAAATGAGTACAAAATTCTGTATGTATTTCACTGTGGGGTTTTTTAAGTCACAAATAACTTCTTTTCTCTAACTTCAATCCAGGGCCAACACTCTCAAAGGTATCTGTTTTTATTCTTTTCAGTGATGTTTTGGCGCTGCCTATTTTCAAACAGGAAGATTCCAGCCTTCCACAAGAAAATGAGACCAAACATCCACCTTTCCAGTATGTTATGTGTGCTGCAACATCTCCAGCAGTAAAATTATATGACGAAACTCTCACATACTTGAATCAAGGTTGGTATACATATGTGAATGCAGCTTGTGGTGTAAGTCTGAAACTGGAATGGTATTTCATGTTTGATACGTGTGTGTATATCCAAAATAAATGCATGTCAGAAGTGGGGTTGTGGACATTGAGGTTGTAATGATGCCTTATTGGTAGTCTTTTTTTTTTGTCCTACTTGTAGGCTCACAGCTATAATATGGTGTTACTTTTCCCTTTGGATTCTGGTGAGGGTGGGGTCTTTCTTCCTTTGTTGGTTTGGTTTTGTTTTTTTTCCTGTTGTGTGTTGCCCCTCTCCATCCCCCAATAAAATCGAGCCAATAGAGCTTTTAGGAGACCAATTTCCAGGTAGTAATGGTTTAAAATTTTGGACTAATTTGACATTTCTGTTTTAATTTGATTGATAAGAGCAAGTTAATTGGATATTTGCATGAGGTACATGCAAACAGCCCTCAAAAGTCATAATAAATGTTAAAATGTCAATCCCTGATGTGTTGTACAAAAGAGACCACTGTAATTGCTCTCAAATTAGCCAGACATGTCTGTCCAGAACTGTATTATGTTTGAACACTATCACAAATGCAGTTACCTTTGGAGTTTGTATACCAACAGAAATTAACTAGATAAATACTTCATGTGAATCAGGCTGGGTTTTTTTCCTTTTTTCCTGGGTTTTAATTTGCATGAAAATTGATTTTTTTTTTCTTGAGAGAGCACTGATTGCTGGGTAAAATAACCTGAATGTAGTCATTGCCATATGATAAAACCTTCCTCACCTCTGAGAATTACACTGGTGTCCTAAGTTTAGCAGCTAGCATTCTGAACTCAAAATCCTTTATCATTTGTTTTGGATCATATCAATGGCTTCATACCCTCCCACCTCTTCATTCCCCTCCTCTGGCTCTAACACCCTAGGATCTCCAATCCTGTATCTAGTTCAGCTTTCCAATCCAAACTTTCGTGGATTTTCACTCAAAATCTCAATAGACTCTGCTGTAAATTGAAGACAGAGCAGGCAAGGCAGCAGGCTGAACGAGGAAAGCACTTGCTGTCTTGCTTCTGAGAAGAGGTTACCACTTAAAGTGACAGTTGCTAAAATGACTGTAAATGTTTCATCTGTCCTTGAAAATATCTTTTAATATAAAAATTTCATTGGCAAAGAAGTTTTGGTGATTCTCAGTGCTATGGGTAAGTTTTCCTGATGTTGAAAAATAAGGGCATTGGTATACCCTTTCCTTAAATAAATACAGGCAGAAAAAAAAAAATTTGCCAGTCTCTTTTCTGTGCTGCTTCTCCAGACAGAAGGACAGTACATTTACTGCCTAGGTTAAGGCCTTTTCATTAAAATTTCTCTACAAGCTCTTCGTGTGTTTATATGTGTATACCCAGAGGGTGGTTGGGTGCTGGAACAGGCTCTCCAGGGAAGTGGTCGCAGCACCAGCCTGACAAGAGTTCAAAAAGGGTTTGGGCAATGCTTTTAGGCACTCTTGGGGTGTCCTGTGCAGAGCCTGGATGGAGTTGGGCTCAGTGATCCTTGTGAGTCCCTTCCAACTCAGCAGATTCTGTGAGACGTAAAAAAAAAGTTGTGAGACATGATTTCTTTCATACTGAAGGCAGCTAAAATTAGGATCAGTCTGTAACACTGAGTTGTGCTGATAGATACGTTTGTATAATGAGTTAGATTCAGTCCTCTAGCAAAAGAGTCATTTACATCCTGGTTATTCAGATATCTGGTTTCGGGTTTGGCCCCATTTCCAGGCTGTGTCTTACCTTAAATAATTTTCGAGAGGAAGTACCCCTTTGAATTTTGTCAGCCGTTGTTTTAGTTTCCTGGCTTGGGAATGTCAGAAGCAGTGGGAAGATTTGTCTTGTCTGTTAAGCTGTGGTGACATTTCCTAAGGCAATACTTAAACCCTGACTTTACCTTCCTTCAGTAAGTATTTTAATTAGTATAGCTAAGAGTGTCACTCAGAGTTCAGGGAGCATCTGGCTGATGTTCTTAGTCTTGTGAGTGAGGTTTTGGTAGTCCTGTGAGGAGCAGGGTGTTGTACTCAGTTCCTGTGTTTTCCTTCTAAGTTGAGATATTGTATAAGCTAATGGAATATTTAATGTGATTAGATGTTCAGCTGAAGCTGATTCTAGAAAAGTTCAGATCTTGGAACAATGGTGGTTGGTTTTTCAGGAGTTTGCAAGGTTCTTACTGTGAAATCTGTTAAATGGGTCCATTGAAAACACATACTGGAGTTGTGGGACAGTGTTTTGAGTTGGCTGCTGTTTAGCTAGATGTGTATGGAATAGCAGAAGTGGTATGGAAGGTAATTGCTTTTAAAAGGGAAGCATTCTTTAGGCTGGTTTCCACAGCGCAGCAAAGCTTGAAGTTCTGTGAATGCAAAGAACTGCTTGGGAGAGATGGGATCCAGCTTGGAAAGGGCAGTGAAGGTACCTTTGCCGGCTTGTGGCTGACCTGGTAAAGAGGACTTTGAAGGAGGAACAGTGAGGGAAGGAGAGAGTGACTGATAGCAACACTGTGAGGGAGTGATGGCCATGGTTGATAACCAAAGAGCACGGAAGGGAACACAACATCAACAAAAAGAGGCTTAAACAGGGTCATCTTCAGCATTTGGATGTGAGCAAGTAAGTGCCTGTAGAGCATCATTCCAAGGAAACACCAAAGCCCTTTGTGGGAAGTCAGCATGGTGAGGTGCCTCTGAAGTGCACACACATCAGTAGTGCAAGTGGCATAGGAAGTAAAGACATCTGTGTGAATTTGGGATCACAGGGACTTGATGGGATGGCTTGCAAAGTGCCATGTTACAGTGTGGGGATATTGGCTCTTACGGAAAGGCAGAACAAGAGGATAAGGGAGGGGAAGTTCAGCATAATGTGGGGGAACAGCTGGAATGTCTGGGGCTCTGCCTGGGGATAGGTGATGTTCCAGTTGAGAGCTTATGGGTAAGGATTATGGATGTATTATGTCATATGGATGACATTGTAGTGGGTGTCTGCTGTAGGCACCTGACCAGGAAGAACAATGAGACATTTTTTGAGGAGCTGGAAGTAGCCTCACGTTCACAGGCTGTGATCCTTGTAGGAGGACCTCAAGCACCCCATTGTCTCCTACAGGGACAGCGCAGCAGGGCATGAGCAACCCAGGAGGTTACTAGAAAGTGCTGATTGACAGCTTCCTGACCCAAGTGATGGAGGATAGCTCTGCTATACCTCATGAAACAGGGAAGGGCTCATTGGACTTGGGAGTATCAAGGTCAGTCAGGCTTGTTTGCCTTCAAGGAGGTGGACTTCATGATCCTGAGAGGAGGAAGCAAGGCAGAAGACCAAGATCACCTCTTTGAACTTCAGGAGAGTAGACTCACATGGGATAAAGTTCTGGAGAGAAGAGGGGCCCAAGATAGCTGGTTAACATTCAAGGATCAGCTCCTCCAAACTCAGGTGCAGCAAATCCCAGGAAGTCAGGCAAAAATGAGAGGAGGCTTGCATGGGTGAGCAAGGGAACTCAAGTACAAAAGATAGGCATACAGAACGTGGAAGCAGGGACAGGTAACCTGAGAGGAGTACAGAGATACTGTCCAAGCCTGCACAGATGCAATCAGAAAAGCCAAAGCCTAGCTGGAACTGAATCTGGTGAGGAATGTCAAAAGCAAGATGGTCTTGTATGTAAATGGCAAGAGGAAGAGAATTGAAAGTGGGCCCCCTGCTGAACAGGACATTGGCCATGGTGACATGGGACACAATAAAGGCTGAAGTACTGAATGCCTTCGTGGGCTCAGTCTTTTCTGGTATCACTGGTCTTTAGGAATCGCAGGCCTTAGAGATGAGGGGAAAGTCTGAAGCAAGGAATATGTACCCTTGGTCGAAGAAGAGCGGGTCAGGGAATACTTGAGCAAACTGAACATTCATAAATCGTCTGGTTCTGATGGGATGTACCCACAAGTGCTGAGGGCAATGGCCAATGTCACTGTGAGGCCACCCTTGATAGTCTTTTAATGATCTTGGTGACTAGGAGAGGTGCTAGAGACTACATGAAAGCTAATGGTACTCTCATCTTCAAAAAGAAGGAGCCAGGGAACTACTTTCCTTCCTGGGAAGGTGGTGGAGCAGTGTTTCCTGGTACGTAAAGGACAAGATCATCAGGAATAGTCAGCACAGATTTCCCAAGGGGGTGTCATGCTTGACCAGCTTGATAAATGTCTATGATGAACTGGGTGGCTTGGTAGACAAGGAGAGTATAGTAGGTACTGTTTACCAGTGATTTCCTTCAGGAAGGCTTTTGCTGGTTTCTCCTGTGAGATCTTTACAGAGACGCTTATGAAGTATGGTCTAGATGAGCATCCTTTGAGATACTCAGAACCAGCCAGGCTTAGTTCTGGGCAATTGGCTGTAGGTGACCTTGCCTTGAGCAGGGGAATTGCCCAAGTTGACCTCCAGAAGTCCCTTCTGAACTTGGACCGTTCTGGGATTTTTGTGAATGAAGCTACCGCAGATTCAGTGTAAAGCAAGGGGCAGTTACTGTCCATAGCCTGTGTTGCCTTGCTCCTCTGGCTGTTCTCCAGGAAAGAGCAGAGAAAGTAGTGTATATAGGTCTCATGTAGGCGTGACAAAAATCAGTGCTGTGGTGCTTCTCACACTTTCAAAGCAGCTCTATGTCCAGGACTCCAAAATGGAATGTGTCTGTTCCTCTGTCTTGAAAATTTCCTGAGCTGTTTTTTACGTTTTCAAGTCTTGTATTCTTTGATTTTTACCTTTATCAAATCTACTGTCTTAATACTATGTTGTACTCATGAAAGGTTAGCCACACTTGAAGAAACAATCAGAACCTTTTTCTTCACCCACCTCCCTACCCCCAGAAAGTGTTGAGAGAGAACAGAGAAATACTTGAGAAAGTTTATGAACTTTTCTAGATGTAAAAAATGCTGACTTTAAATATAGTTGAACTTACATGTTATAGCTGTGTGAGTAGAGTAACACTGGTACTTGAATGAATCACACTAACAGGAAAAGTTTCCTCCTGTTAAATGTAGGAGGAGAAATTACATATTATTTACTCAGCTGCACTAGGTGAACATCTATTTCATACAGATTTATGTCATCAATGACCGTATCAATGTTCACATGCTGCTTGGGTAAAGAAAGCCTATGTATGTTGTGGAGTATATACATAAATATGCTTATTGTGTTCAAGCAAAAAAAAAACCCTCTGAAACGGTCCATAGTTGGAAGTAACGTCAGTCTGTGAAAAGAGATGAAAAAATAATTTGCTCGTTCACGGGGTTATTGCTGTGTAGGGCAAGTCAGAATGTCTTACTGGACCATAAAGGTAGCCTGAAGGACAGTGCAGGTGATGATTTTACGGCCTTTGATCTTAGTGAAGATGTTGAAATTTATTTTGTCCGATGTTCTAGTTAGGAAAATGTGATTTTGCAAATGAATATGTGCTGCTCACTCTGGAAGGAAAAAACCCCTTGTAATTAAATAAACTGTTACAAGCTTTGCTTCTTTTGAAGCACAACAGTTTTATCATATTAACTAGAAAGATAGGTTTGCTCATACTGTTGAAATAAACAGTAACTATCTCTTTTAAAGGTCTGTTTCTGAAATCATACAAACCATAAAAACCATACAAAGGCAACAGGTATATGGACAAAATGAAACATGGGAGAATAGTATTTATGTTTTGGAAAAACTATGAAAACTCTGCGAGAGTTTGTTTTGGAAGACCAGTTAATGGTTCTCACTATGTTGCCATTCAACAGTTTTAAAAAAGAAAGGAATTCAGCCTTGAAATGGCTTTTTTTCAGGAAAAAAAAACCAGAGAAGTAAGGACTTACACTTGACACAAAATGAAACAATGAAACTTTGAACATATCTCCAGTTTTAAGGGGACCAAAAAGCGTCACTTTGTGTTGTTAATTTGCATGCTGTGACGGGCACGTTGCTATCTGGATCTCTCAAATTCAAGTTTCAGGTACTGGTGTTCTCGTGTACTGTGAACCAAAAGCTAATCTAAATGCATTAAACACAAAATAGCCTTTTGCTCTTTCTCTTTTACCCATGTAGGTTTTTTTTCTCTTTAAAGGTCAGTCCTACGAGATCCGGATGCTAGATAATCGGAAAGCTGGAGACATACCAGAGATCAATGGAAAACTGGTGAAGGTGAATTAAGTCCACTAGATAGTATTACTGACAAACCAGAGACTGTATATTTTATGGTTTTTTTTTTTCTGCTGTCACTAGGTATTGGTCAGAATACATGGACCAGTGATGTTTGCAATTAAAACATGGATATAAGTAGCCAATGCACACTTGTGTGCACTGAAGGACTAAGTATTTATGCAAAGCTTAAGATAGTTGTCAGTAGATTTTGTATCCGGTGTCTTCTGAGCCATCACATTGTCCATTTCAAATGATTAGGAGAGGTGAGAGGAAGGTAGAGGATCACTTACATACAAGTGGAGGTATTGCCAGCATGTTTCTTAAGAAGTGTTACAGAAAACACATGGAGCCAACCTCCTTTGCAGCAGTGGGATATTAGAGATACATCCATAGGAAAATGGATCTCTAAATTTGCTACTTGTTGAGCCGTTTATTCCACAGCTGAGCCCCTTTCCGCAGTTCCAGATTTGTCTCCTTGCAATTCAGTGTTAGTAGAAAGTGTGCATCTGAGGTATTGTATGAAGTATGAAAATGAGGCAAACTGAAAAATCGCCCAATTTGGAGTACAGGTGATTAAAAGAACTGATGGAGGGGTTTGGATTTTTCCTCTAAGCACCTGATGATTATTGTTTTTATTGAATTCTCAAAATAATCTTATTCAGGTATTAGGAAAGAAGGGAAAGACTTCAATTAAAGTCACTTTGAAAGTGGTGCTGATAAATATACCAGAACAGTGTTCATGTGGAAGGCTGAGTCTTTACCTGCCAGCTTTGGGCTGTGTAATTTATGAACTTTGGCTTGCTTGTATAGTCCTAGGCCTTGTTCTTATTTGTCTATGGGATGCTTTTCAGAGGTCATTTTAGGAAGAGTTAAGCCCAAGCAAAAAAGTG
>WAAE01006398.1:0-13559 GCA_013400495.1 Nicator chloris | reverse complement strand
TGGCTCATGTTCAGCTGCTGTTATTCAGCACTCCCATGTCCTTTTCTACCAAGAAGCTTCCCAGCCACTCTGTCAAAGATCAGTAGAATTGCGTGGGGTTCTTGTGACCCAAGTGCAGAACTGGGCACTTGACTTTGCTGAACCTCATAGAACTGGCTCAAGATCATCAGTCCCTCTTGTCCAGATTCCTCTGTAGAGCCCTCCTGTCCTCCAGCAGATCAACATTCCAGCCCCATTTCGTCTTCTTGTGAACTGACTGAAGGTGAACTTGATCCCATCATCCAGAAAATTTTCCTGCCACAGGAGGTCCAAAGTAATTATGTATTTCACTTATGGAATAGACCCTCTAAAATGTTTCGTTTTCCTTGTTAAAATTACATTGCCACTAATTTACTGTTTTTTACAAAAAGCTAACATGGAAAAAAAATTATTTCATTTTTTTTTTAATTTTAAAATGTGCTGAAACACACAGAATATAAAAGAGGGTTGAATTTGATTACAGTTCTAACTTGTTCTGCAGGGAAAATTAACAGCTGCCAGAAGGATTTCACCTGGATATCTGTTTGTCTGTATATCTTCAATACCAAGATAAATCAGGGTTTTGTTCAAAAAGGATAACCCAAAAACTATTGATATTGAAGGTAGTATAGAATTCGTGCAGAAGGAAAATCAGTTCATAGTTCAGACAACAAAGATACAGAAAAGTAAATGAAAACATTGATCCTCAATGAAATCGCAAGATTTCATTCACTTTCCTGAAAAGAAATTCTTACTTTCAGGAAAGGGAAGGAAATTTTGCAACTTGGAGGAGAGTGTTAAGGAGACATTCTAGAAAGGAGCTAAGGTCAATCAAACTTGAAATGGAACAAAACAGAAAATTTGAAAAAAAAAGGGAAAAAAAAGGTATTTCTTGCTTTCAGGAAAGGGAATTAAATCTTGTGATGTAAATGAGGATCAATTGGGCAAGCTTTGGTCCATATTCCTGCACTTCCAGTCTTATCATTCAATTTTCTAGTTTTCACTTCAGTTAAGATTAATTTTTTTTTTTTTTTTTGAAATTTCACATCTTCGGTTACTGTTTTTTTCTCTTTGTTTTCCGTACTTCCCAGGTTTTAGAGTTTTTCACAGAAATAATTTCAGTAGGTTTTGGTGCTTTTCACTGCATCTCATTTCATCTCAGTACATTTTGTTGTAGTCAGTACATTTCAAATTTGCTGCTTTTTTCAATTTCAAGTTTGATTGACCATAGCTCCTTTCCAGAGCATTTCTTAAACTCTGTGCTCCAAGATGCAAGATTTCATTCCCTTTCCCCAAAAGGAAAAATTTCCTTTTGGGAAAAGGGATTAAAATCTGGCAATTCAAATGAGGATCAATTGGGCAAGATTTGGTCCATACTCCTGCGTTTCCACTCATAGCATTCAACTTTCTGGTTTTCACTTCAGGTCACATTAAGTTGGGGTTTTTTTTGAAATTTCATATCTTCAGATACAATTTTTTTCTATTTGTTTTCTGTACTTCCCAGGTTTTAGGGATTTGCACGGCAATAATTTCAGCAGGTTTTGTTTCTTTTCACTGCACCTTGTTTCATCTCAGTACATTTGGTTAAAGTCACTCCATTTCAATTTTTTTGCTTTTTTCAATTTCAAGTTTGATTGACCATAGCTCCTTTCCAGAGGGTTTCTTCAACTCTGTCCTCCAAGTCGCAAGATTTCATTCCCTTCCGTGAAAGGAATGATTTCCTTTCTGGCCCAAACCCCAATATGGCTCGAAGTGAAAACAAGAAAAGCAAATGTGACAACAGGAGATGCAGGAATATGCAGCAAAGCTCGCCCAATTGATCCTCATTGAAATCGTAAGATTTCATTCCCTTTCCTGAAAGGAAATTCTTCCTTTCCAAATCCCCACAACCTGCAAAGTGTGGAATACAAAGAACCAGAAGAGTAACTGAAGACATGAAATTTAAAAAAAAAAAAAAAAAATTAATTCATCTGACCAGAACTGAAAACAGTAAAATTGAATGGTATGACTGGAAGTGCAGGACTATGGACCAAAGCTTGCCCAACTGATCCTCCTTGAAATCGCAAGATTTCATTCCCTTTCCATAGTCTTTGGAATATTGAAGGAAGGTCCAGACTGTGGTGTGAGGAGATTTAACACTAGAAAATATACTACAATTATAATGAAAATTGCCTTACAATTAAATTGTCTTATAATGGATATATCTTTATCTTTTTTGTCCTGGAGTCAGAAAATATCACCCCTTTACTGCCAGGTTACCAACTTATGTATGTGAAAAATACAAATGACTCATAACGAAAAATACATCAGGTGAATCTAGCCTGGAATAGACTACCATGTAGGCAAAGCAGCAGCAATAATGTTTGCCAGGCTATCTTTTACAACATTCTCAATGGCGAGCTAAGGCAAAATGACCTAGATGTAATTCTTGTCACACAGAAATCTCATTGTGAACCACAGTTGGAGTGTAATTACCAGGAAGTTACACTAGTACTTGCATTTCACAGATTTATCAAGTGCAGTTCCTTCAGGAGTCTGTGCATGACCCAGTACTAACCATATGCCTGCCCTACCATCCTTGTTGTTAATATGTATAGAGATTGAATTTTCAGCTGATAAAAATGGAAGGCACTTGGACTTAAATTCCATTTGACCTTGATAAACTGCAAAAAGTAGCCCAACAACATAGAACAAAATTCAAAAAAATATTCCACTTTTATAGGAATGATTAACTTTAGAAATACCCAATGGAGGAAAACTGCTTAGGAAACAGTTCTAAAGTGCTGCAGAAATCTGAAAGCAACACAAGTCACACAAAAGTCAACAATATAATCTGCAGGGCACATGAAGCAATCTTTCTGCTCTCTGTAACTTATTAAAGTTCTCAACAGGAGTTGTATGTGCAGTTTTAGGCACCACAATGAGTCACTCAAAGCCCATAAGAAAGCAACAGAGGTAATAACTAGAGGACAGTAGAATGTGTCTTGAGAGGAAAAGGTGAAGAGACTGAGATTTTTGATGCAAAGAAGAAAAAGCAAAAGAATCCCACAGGAGCAGTTTTAAAACATGTGAATATTATTTGCAAAGAAGGAAACAAATTTTTCAAGTCCACTGAGACTGGGAAAATTGTCAAGATCCAAAACCCACAAAAAGCAAATTTTAATCTGACAATAGGAAAAGTTTGTTAATAGGTAAGACAGTAAAACATTAGAAAAAATGGCTTAAGAAACCTGTGAAATTGAGGGTTTCTGAAAAACATACTAGAACAAACTTCAGTCAAATAGTCCACATAACTATTATTTGGGCTGATGAGTAAATAAAAGAACATCTTACGGTGCTTTACTGCCGTATTTTCTATGATTCTAGGAAGCAAAACACCTCTTCCTCTTATCTGTCATTTGCCTCCAAGGGCAAACACTTCCCTCACAGAATACATTCAGTGCACTGCAAGTTCTACCACAGTACATTTGTTGTGAGCTACACCTGTGCTACAGTCTCAGAAAACCAAAAGGTTGGTTATTATACACATCCCTTAATTAGTACGTCACGGGGATTTTGATAAAAGAAACATCATTGTTTTCATAAACAAGATATGAAAATGATGAAAGTTGTCCAAAGTCAGTCACAGAGACAGTGACAGAAAGATGAAGGGACATTACATCTTTCAAGTTCTTATCATCTGGGTAGTGTAATAGATAGGCTGATACATTCACAGACTCATCCATTTAATTCATGTCATATAGATTTGAATTCCATAATTGGACTATTTTATACATCTCACCTTTACACCATATCACAAACATACAAAGAAGACCTTCAGTCCCATAAGCATACAAAGAAGGCTAATGTTAAGTGAATTTTGGCCTTGCTTCTAGTGGGGAAAGGTGGACCAGAGCACAAAGAGTTCTCATCTGGCAACTGAAAATATTCAATATGTCCACAGTTCTCTAATGAGACAAGAAAACTCCTGCATACAGGTTCTTGAGTAACAGTATCTTGAATGTACCTTACGAAGGCTGAAGCCAGTTTAAAGTGGAGTGGAGGTACTGTGACCCGTGATGGCAGTCACATACACATCACTACAAGAGCAGGAGGAGATGTGCCGAAAGGATGAACTCCAGCACAAACACCCCCTCATCTTTCCTTCTGGAACCAGGACTAGGTGGATCATCCTGCCTGCAGAGAGAAAAGACCACACCATGCCTATCTGTAAAGAAGAACCATTCAGACCAAACAGAGGTACTTGTTTGTAGAATAAACCAGTCTTGGTTATCAAACTCTCATTCTATCTCACTTTCTCTCGCCACAGGGTACTGTAGCTCATCTCTTAACATCTTGTCATCACATCAAACACAAGGTTCTGGCTGGGATCCAAAGAGTTGCTGGACCTGGCCAGATAAGATTTCATACAGACTCCTACTGAGCCAGGACCTGAATCACAGCCTTAGTGACAAACTGGTAACACTGAGGCGTTTGCCTAGATAGATTCTTTTTCCCTGAACCCTTCTTCTCTCTCTGCCTTCTTTCAATACTTTTTTTTTCTTTCCTTCTCTATTTCAGCTGGGTTATGCACATACAAAAACTACTTATTGAAGTACAAAATAGGTGAATATATTGACATATTTGCTCTTGGCATAGAGACAATTGAGCTAGAACAAAATAATAAAAAAGACTGAACTAAAACTAACAGCAACAAAACTGCAAGAGTATATTTGTCATTTTTTACTTCCCCTCAAAAACTGTCCCTAGCCACTTTGTGTGTTTCTGAAGTGTTCCTCTTATTCCACATGCCTTGAAAAAGCAGGAACTTGATTATTCAGGCCTTGTGCAGGAGGCCTGAATAATCTTATTACGAAGATGCTACTTGGTGTTGGGTGTGTTCCACACAAATAAAAATTCCATAGATTACAAAGGATTAATTTTCTTTTTTTTAACTTTTCAGTGTTGACAAACAAGCACTATTTACAATAAGTAAAAGATATGTAGTTCATCTACATATGTAGCACCTTCTCTTTTCTATACAATCATACAAAATCTCTTGTCTCAGACCGTGACTGCTTAAAATCCACCCTGCCAATTTTTTAGCTGTGGTCAATTAAACACTGCTTTGCCACAAGAGGGATACTATTTCTCACAGAAGCTCAGCTGACTGCAAAACAAAAGCAGACTGTCACAGACTTGTGGGTGTTTGACAACCTGCTGTGCACAGCTGTGTGCCAAAAATGCAGGACTGAGCACAGTTCGGTCCAGCTCTTGTGATGCATAATTACTTTTATTCTGTTATAATAAAGATGTCATCCTCTCTGTAATTAAACCTGTGAATCATTAAATAGTCACTGCTTTACTATTTACAGAAGCAGTGAGTCTAATTTCTCATTATACTATTCTCTGGAAGTATTTTTATGATTTGACATATTTTAATTATCTCCAAAATACTTTTTTTTCTTTTATCAACCCTGACAGAGAGAAGTTCTTGCATGTAGTAGAGTAGCAACTGCCTGGGATTGCAAGGAATCAGTGTTTATCTGTCTTGTGTATTCTCAGTTTTATCAAAGATATTCATTTTATTTTTTACAGGCTATCAAAAATGACCTTTACTCAGGAAAAGCATACTTAGTCTATCCTTCAGTTGCAGGTAGTTCTTTCCACTAGATTCACCAAAGATTCAAAGCCCTGTTTCTTTCATTTCTGAAAGACATCTGGAAGGTAACTGAAGCCTTTAAAGTCTGTCCACCTATGGAAAAAGCAAATCAAAGCTGCAGCTTCAAAACCATCTGATTGCAACATCAGCTCTCTGTTGTCACCCCAAATCAATGCCTGAAAATGGCCAAGGATGGTCAAGCAGTCTTTCTGGCTATGACCTGCAAGAAAGCTGATGGTGCAAGCATGTACAAGGCACCTAGCTGGGCTTGTAAGCACAGAAGAGTCCATCATGCACATCTGAGCACAGCTTAGGTAATATGTAAGCACAAATTAAACATAATGTTTAGGTCTCCATCTCTCCCTCTTAAAAGAGGTTTTGTGGTTAATCAGTGCCTGTAGATTCTCTTGGTCACAGAAACTGAGTTTGATTTGGAGTGATTTCATCTCCAAGGAGATGAAAGAAGTATGCCACTAACATTACATCTCCATCTATCCCTACACTTTTCTGTGCTCCTGTATGCAAATATTTTGCTCTCTCTGGCTTTAAAGTCTATCAGCTTGTAGGGATGCTTTTAGCTTCCTTACAGTAGGAAAGCACTGTGGTGTTCCCAGCCTGGCCACTGCTGCAAGATACAGGAGATGCTCTGGAGTGCTACAGACACTGCTCTTGGGCAGCTGAGTGCCCCCTCCTATGTGTTTGTGGGCAAACAGAACTGGGGGACTGCTTTTACCACTGCCCCAGGTCATTGTGGTCCCTACAATACAAAACTACAGTGTTTAAATGCAGGTTACTGTCATCAGAAAAGAGTGGCTTTCACTCAAACATCAGACACTTTGTTAAATACTTAGGGCACTTCTACTGGTAAGTGTCCCTGCTTCTGTTGCTAATAACAGAAAGAGATATTAAAACTGGAGCTCTGAAATGAAACTCCTAAGGCAGTAACTGCACATCTGAGAAATGCTGTTTCTCTATCATGAGGCAGTACACAAGACAAGGGAAGTCAGTGCTATCCAGCCTGATACAGCAACACAATTCAGGGTGCAATGAGTGGATCTGCCCAAAAATGCCGAAAAAGTGCTCCGTCCTACAGCCAAGAGATGCCCACATCATTCATTCCCAAGGGTTCCCTTCGCTAAGGGCCACTGAGAAGACAGTGGCTACTGGCAAAGTAGCCCAGCATGTGACCATCCTGGACTTGTTGCTATTTCAAGAGCTAAAGCCCTTTGACAGGAATGCCATGAAGACCACGAATGCTACATTCCCAAGTAACTAGGTCAGAAACAAAGAAACAGGAAGAAATTTCAAAAAAGTGCCTTGACCTTCTCTCTGCCCATGTCCTCATCAGTAAAGCAAACACAAAAAAAACCCAAAAAAAATCCAAACTATTAAAATAATCTCTTCTGCTGACCTAGTCTGTGAAGACAAATTCTGACCATTGAGGACTGCATTACAGAGCACTCAGACAGGGACTTGCAAGAAGGAGCAGCATCTGTGGTGCAGTTTAAACCACACATCAAGATATATTAGACCAGAACCTCCCTTCCACCTGCTCCATCAACTGTTCTAAATGTTTCTAAATAATACACGTGGGCTGCTCTGACTCTGATGTAGACAGATAGAGCACAATTTGGCAGGTGGCAAACTGGCTTGCTGATGTTGCAATGAGTTTCCCTGACTCTTGGGGCCTAGTTGCAAACAGTGAAAAGCAGTAGTTTAATTTAATGGAACATGTGTTTGCAGTTTCTATTTCTTTATCACCAAGGAATAACTCAATAAAATAAACCAAGGGTTTTCACTCTTTTAGACTCTGGAAATTACATTTAGGCACTTATTTAAGTGTTTTGGTGCACCTACAAATTTCACTTTAGGCAAGATACAGATGCTCAAAACATATAGAACCCTGGATACTTTGATTTGGACGTTTCCACCCTTCTCATTGCAGCCATTTGTGCACGTCTAACGGGTCTCGAGTTAAGTCAGAAGAGCTGAATTAAGCACCTAAGTTAGTGCAAGCCAGACACTTAGAATTAGGAGAGAAGGGGTTTTCACAAGAATATAAAAAGTACCAATCTAATTTAAATTGACAGCACCCCTTCCCACTCTTCTTCTCCCCACTGCAATGTGATCCAGTTCTCACCTACCTTCTCATACAAAACATTTGGAGTTTCTTTTTGCCCAAGACCCCTTCCATTGTTGCAGAAAATACTGTTCATTAATGTAAAAGTGTTTTGTATATAAGTCCAGAAGAAAAAAAATTCCTTTTCCTAAATATCAGTCATAGGGATCCAGATTCGAGTTAGTTAAATTTGAACCTTTTCATCCCTTTCCAAGAGGAGTAAAAGCTGGACAGCTTTGCTAGCTGCTCCTGCCAGCCAGACAATGCCAGAGCAAGGACATTAAAGCTAACAGAAACAAAATGCACATCAGTGTATTTCATAGATCTAGGGAAGAAACTATGTGCTGCTAGGAAAATGGGATTATAATTAATGTTTCCAGCTTCTCAAAATTTCATTTCACATCTTGGGATTAACCTAGTTGATAAAATTTCCCAAATTCTTGATTTCCCTAGAATTTTAACTTTTGTTATCTGCTGCAGCTTTTGTTTCAAGGTTTTTTCCTGAGGAGAAAACATTTATATTTAGAATTTAAAGTGGTACATAAATCTCTAAAACGTTGTTAACTACTACAATGAGACATTTTGTTCAGTCACATTTATTAAACTTGGAGCTCATTACAGCTGTTTCTGACAGAAACGGTACCTGGAATTTACACAGATTTTTTTGAGATTATCATGAAAAAGGAAGATTGTCCAAAACCTGGTGTATTACCCTGCATTTTAGATGACACAGATTCTTGATCCTGGAATCAGACAGGTTGGAACAAAGGTATTCTAAGAGGGGACTTACTGTGAAAATTAAGACAAAAAATAGTTAGACTTCATCTGGTAAAACTGACCTTCTTAACTGACTCTCACAGGCCATTCTGCATTTTTCAAACAGGTTACAAGAAGACTTCTTCAAATGAGCATTTGCACAGATCAGGAGTGTTCACCAATCTTCTGGTGAGCATTATTCCAGCAAATTCATAGGGTGGGATATCATTTAACTGCCTCACTTGTTTTGCAAGCATCTTGTCATGTTATGTGCTGGTTTTAAGAAAAAAAGAAAAACAAGGTTTTTGTTTACATGATTATTTTATCATTATTTAACAATTATTTAGCATGAGATCAGGAGAGCACTTCCTCTCAACTCTTAGAATTACAGAGTCATATAATGGTTTGGGTTGGAAAGGACCTTAAAATCATCTAGCTCTAACCCCCCTGACATGAGCATTGGCACCTTCCACTAGAGCAGGTTGCTCAAAGCCCCATGCAACCTGGCCTTGAACACTTCCAGGGATGAGGTATCCACAGTGTCTGTGGGAAAAGTGCACCAATGCCTCACCACCCTCCTGGTGAAGAATTTCTTCCTTATATCTAATCTGAACATATCTCTTTTAGTTTAAAGGTCATTCCCCTATATGCTATCACTACATGCCCTTGTCAAAAGTCACTCCAGCTCTCTTGTACTCCCTCTAGGTACTGGAAGATGCTAGTTCTCTTGTCAAGGCTGAATAGCCCCAACTGTCTCAGCCTGTCTTAATAGGAGAAGTGCTCCAGTCCTGTGAGCATCTTCCTGGTCTCCTCTGGACTTGCTCCTTCTTACATTGGGACCCCCAGAGCTGGATGCAGCATTCCCTGTGAGGTCTCCCCAGCACAGAGTAGAGGGGCAGAATCCCTTCCCTCACCCTGCTGGCCACATCATCTATGATGCAGCCCAGGATATGGTTGGCTTTATGATCTGCAGTTGGACACTGCTGGGAGATGTTGAGCTCCGCATGAGCCAACAGCCCCAAGTCCTTCTCCCCAGGGCTGCTCTCAATACCTTCTCCCCCCAGCCAGCATGTTTGCTTGGGATTGTCACATCCCACGTGCAGGACCTTGCACTTGGCCTTCTATGGAACTATTGAACTTCATGAGGTTCACATTGGCCCACCTCTCAAGCCTGTCCAGGTCCCTCTGGATGGCATCCCTTCCCTCCAGTGTGTCAATTGCACCACACAGCTTGGTGCCGTCAGCAAAGCTGCTGAGGGTGCCCTCAATCCACTGCTCACATCAACGACAAAGACATTAAAGAGCACCATAACAATAATAATTCCCAAGGAATTCCACTTGTCACTAATGTCCACTTGGACATCAAGATATTAAACACAACTCTCTGAGTGTGATTTCTCCTCAGAGAAAGCTGTGTGTTTCTTGCTGTTCCAGTTCAGGAAAAGGTTCTTTAATTCAAAACAAAATCATGCATTGTGTCAGTCTTCCAGATCTGCAAGCATAATGGAGAAGTGACACTACCATCAATGCATTTGCACTCTTAAAAAGGCACCAAAAAACCCAGCCCATGCTGACTGAAGAAGCACAAGGTAAACAGAGGGAGGTGTACTGATGGGTAAGAGAGAATTAAGAGCAAAGAATGGGAAAAAACCCCTGAGATTACAACTTCGGCAAAAGGAAATGGGATATATACTCTGTAAGAAAAACTCTATCAATATTGGTCCGTAAAAGACCCTCAAGTCACTTTGAGAGTCATGTCTCTTTTATCCTTAACTAAGAAATAATTCCTCTTAGTGTCTCTTCTATTTTCAATGTGTTCAAGAGTCCTTTTGAAACCTGCCTTGGAAGGCAGCCAACAAGTCTCCGCCACTGTGCAGAGGATCTGCAGCTGAATACCAATTGATTTCACTGTGTAACACGCTGAGGTTTGATCTGTGCACCCAATGCAGAAGAGGAGACTGAACTCTGAGTAACTTGCTTTGATAAAGTGAACATCATGAAGTAGAAGACTGGGATTAGTTGATATGAATTATCTTTGCCATCCAAATGGCACAACACAGACATCCTACAGAGGTCTGGTAGTTCTGCTGTTCTCCTAATCGTTACAGTCAAGCTCAAACCAGCAAAAAATTTAGTCTTTCACAATCATAGGGCTCCAATACATAGCAGATTGTAGAAAAGATACTATAAAACATAGGAAATGGTGGACTGTAGATAAGGGACAGAGTAGAAAGTCCCTCAGCCACCTTTGCTTCTTCAGTTTATCATGGAAATATTCTTGCATGAATAGCAAACTCACTTTCTAGTAACACTAACTGTCATCTAAGATATAAATGTGCCATACTGAGACCACTGGGCATCTTCTTCTTTTGTGAGATCAAGACTTTCTGACAGTCTTTTGGCAGTTCATACAGAGCCAGGTATCACTCAGCCATTTTCAACCACAGAGCAAGGGGAAACACAACAAAACATTCTTTTTCCACTGTATGTTCAATCTACATATGAGCTACATAATGTCTTGCAGCCAGGGGTTGTCTGTGAATAAAAATCCAAATGAAAAAGAGAACATGGGGAAGTAGAAGGTCACTCTTGGGTCAACAGGCCCAGTCTAAGCTCAGAGACCTTTTTGCACCTCAGTTGGGATATCTAAGCATAATATTTATCCAGCTCAGAAGGGTGCTAGAGTGAGGAGAAGAGAGAAGGGTGCAGCTGGAGCAAGGTGCTTGTAGACAAGACCTGTTATCTTGAGGAAGTCCTGTTTAAGACTTCCTGTTTGACCACTCATTAATTATCATTAATCTTTGCCAAGGACCTTATAATCTCTCAGATTTTGTTGAATGTTCTGCTGGTATTTCCTCCCAAATCACTAACATGTTTCAGTTACAGAATTGGTTGAGCCACATTCTCTTATTTGCAATTATTTATGAGTCAACAATATCTGTTCATCCTGGAATGTACTCAGATAATAATTATCATGCTTGATTAGTTTAAAATCTGACATGCAACTCTAAATGAAAACCATAATCTTTTTTGTCCATAATAAATGTGAGATGTAATAAAGAAAAGAAGTTTGCAGAAATGCACACAGATAATTTTGAACTTCAACCCCAAATATCTTGCATTCTGGCAGGAGAAAAAGACAAAAAATAATCACTGAATTGGAAACCTTTAAAAACAAAGTGGCAGACACAAGTTTCCAAGGAAAAGTAAGGAGCATTCTATCCTATTGTAGATCACTTACAGAAACTCATAAAATGAGACTCATATTTCTTATATTTATGCAAACCCAAGAGTTTCCCTACTTTTCATCATTCCAGTATGTCAGAGCATTTGGGCATTTTATAGAAAATGACCGGCTGACCTATCCTTTCCTTTGTGTTTATCAGCAAACAGGATTTCTTCTTCTTTTTGAGGTTGCCTGACACAATCCCTAAGGCATACAGGGATTTCCCAGTGGCTCATCTCAGTTTGCATGCTGCAGACCTGCTTGGAAGAATCCCAGGCAATACAGTCCTAGAGAAAAGAATGGTGGAGAACAGATTAATATTGAAGCCTTCTCCAAGCTCAAGAGTGGTCCAATCCAACATGCAAAAACCTAGTCAAAAATGTAATAGGAGACCTGCATGTATGAACAAGGAATTTCTGACTAAACTTAAACACAGAAAGGAAGCATACAAGCAGTGTCAGATCAACCAGGAGGAATATACAGATACTGACCAAACCCACAGGTAAGGATTGAGAAAAGCTAAAGCCTACCTGGAGTTGAATCTGTCAAGGGACAAGAACAGTAAGAAAAGTTTCTACAGCTCTATCAACAGCAGAGGAAATATTATGGAAAATTTGTGCTTTAGTATTTACTGGTAGAAGGGGACTTTGGGAATCTCAGACCCTGAGACAAGATTAAAAAGTCTAGATGAGGCAAGACCCTCTATGGAGGGTGAACAGGTCAGGTAACACTTAAACTGGACATACATAAGTCCATGGGAACTAATGATACCTGAGAAGCTCTTGATGACATTGTGAGACTACTCTTGCCATGGTAGTCTGGGCAGCTCGGGGAATTTCCTAGGGACAGACAGAAAGCAAATGTCACTCTTATCTTCAAGAACAGCAAGAGGGAGGATCCAGAGAAGTACAGACAGTCAGTCTCAACTTGATCCTTGGGAAGGTGATGGAGCACCTCCAAATTTTTCGATCACAAGTAGGTGACTGTGATTGTCTGCACGAATTTATGAAGGGAAAACCATGCCTGAACAAAAAGACCCTTCCATAAGAAGGTGTGTATCTTAATGGATAAGGGGAGAGCAGTGTATATTCCTCATTTTGATTCTAGCAAAACAGTCTCCCATAACTTAGTCACAAACAGATGAAGCATAGACTAGACAAATGGACAGCAAGGTTACTGAGTGCCAGGCTGAAAATGTTATGGTCACCAGGACAGTGTCTGCTGGAGGCCACACATTATTGGCGCACCATGGGGCCAGTACTGCAGCCAAAACTGCTCCCAGTCTTCACAAGTGACTCATAAAATGGGACAGACTGCATACTCAGCAGGTTTTTAGGGGATTCAAAAATGGGAGGAGCATTTGATGCACTGGGAGGTTGTGCTTCCATACAGAGAGACCTCAACAAGCTGGAGAAATGAACTACATTGAATGTGAACCAGAATTGGGCAGAGAAGATCAATAGCATAATGTGATGCTTTAGGTAGACCCTTGCCAGAAGGTGCAGGGAGGAGATCTTCCCTGCTACTCAACACTACTGAGACATCTGGAGTGCTGGATCCAGTGCTGGGGTTCTCAACACAAGAGAGACTTACCGGAGCAAGTCTAGTAAAAGTTATTCAGGAATTGGAGCACCTGCCATGCAAGGAGAGGTCAGAGAGCTGGGACTGTTCAGCCTGTAAAACAGAAGGCTCCGGGGCACCTTTTCAGTGTATAAATACCTGATGGAGTGGAATAATGAAGATGTAATCAACCTCTTCTCAGTGATGACCAGTTACAGGACAAGAGGCAATGGGTACAA
>WAAE01006393.1:0-44721 GCA_013400495.1 Nicator chloris | reverse complement strand
CCAAATGGAAAATATATATAAGGATACACTGTATTTCATGGGGGTTTTGGACATTCATGTCAGGCAGGAAGAAGTCAAAGTTTTGTGAAAGCCTCTTATGGTACTCTGTGCTATGTGTCTATGCCTTGAGAACTGCAAGAAAACCCCAAAGCTCCTATACAGAGCTTTCCCAAGATTTAAGAAAGTCTTCTTATTTTCTGTAGGAATGAAACAGAAGACTTTCACAGTCAGCAAATAAAAAATGAGAAAGCCCTGCTCCCAAAGAGGGTTTCCTGTCCTGTCACTTCACATATCTCTGGTAAGGACCCTTACCACCAAGTTATTATTCAGGTTTTTAGGATGAACCTTCTCCATTACTCCTTATGCAATTCATAGTAGTAAACTTATGTTGGCACCTAAGTATTAATGGGAGAGGAGACCTCAGTGAGAGTCTAAGGCCCCTAGCCAATGTACAAGGGGATTGTAATTGTACTAAGCATTGGACCAAAACTAGGGTAATATTTTATTTGATTTTTCTCACTGGAACCAAGTGAATTAAAAATCTCAATTGCAGCAGGAAAAGGAGGAAAATAAGAGAAAAGGAAAGAAAAACAAAAATTGATAATCCTGTAATAGTCCAAATTTTGACAAGGAAAACTGTCACTTTCTAAGTGGCTTGGGAGCCAAAACTTTGTAATTCAAAGAAGCAGATCTTTAAAGTCAGCTAGATAGACAAAGAATTAGATAGAGACATGAAGTGAAGATTTTTTAAAGCATGGATCAACCAGCAGAATATAATTATTGAAAATAACAGGAGTTTGTTCTGGAAGTAATGCACAGTTTAGAAAGCAGCCAGAGCCAGGATGTCCAAGTCCACAGAGCTTTTTGATTGTCCATGTTCTGATTGATCAACATGATACAGCAGCAAGCTCCAATGAGTTATGCCCAATCATTTTTGAGGTACAGTCCTCAAACATAGAGTAATTGTTTTCCTATAAACTATTTCATGATCATTCCAGAGAAACTGAAACACCCCAAATGAGAAAAAATGAGACCTATTCTGTCAGAATAGCTGTTATCTTGGCACTAAGATACTCTTTTTGGAGGTCAAAGTGAGCTAAATACTGGTGATAAGATCCAAACCTAAGTCTTTCTGAGGGACCTGCTTATTTAACCACCATGCTATGGAGGGAAACCACAAAATCTTTCTGCCTTTCTCAGATTTCTTGATCTTCTTTTCTCCTTAGGCAGGCAGCTTGATATTGTGAAAAAGCCTTGTGACCTGAAGCCGCCAGGTGTGGTAGGTGGGGAGTGACGTAGGTTGTCCTAGCTTTTGCTGTAAAATGTGCCTGTATGCCAACTAGCTATCTAAATTCCTGATGGGTAAAAATTTAGTGGAGTTTTGGAAACAATTCAGCTGACCAGATGAACGTTGTCACATTGTCTTCCTGAAAGTGACCTACACTGACTAGGTCTCAGCAAGATGGTGGAACCATTCGTGTAGACTCCTACATTCTACGTACTCTGTTTCAGGCCATGTGCTTTGGGAAGAGCAGTACTGTTTTGTCCCAAGTAAATGCAAACCCACCCCACACTCAGCAAATCCAAACTGTTTCTGAGTGTGTAACTTTTTAAATACCTAGGCTTGCCATCAGTGAAAAGAAACAAGCATCATCAGAGAACAGCTTCATTCTGGAGTGAGATAAATCTCCCTCCGGAGATGTGTGTCTCTTTTGACAAGAGGGATGCTATGTTGAATAACATCTAAGTAGCATGAAACCAGCCTTTCCAGTCTGGAGCTGCTGTGTTGTGGCATGCTTTGGACAAACTCTTCTTAATGGTTACCTTTGGCTCAAGGGATCTGCGCTTACATTTCTGTGCTGCTGTGTACACACAATATTGTACACGTGTGTAGATGGGTATAAAATACAAACACGCTGTTGGTGGATCTATTGGCTTCAGAAATCATGACTACCAAGAAAAATGAAATGTATTATCTGAGTTACATAGCTTTTACAAATATAATTAGTGGGACTGAAATGACAACTCTAGCCATTGTCATCAGCAACTATGAGGGGCTAGATTTATTGTCATGATGTATCAATTGTGAAAGGGACTTAATCCATGACTCAGAAGAGATTGTATCCATGATCACAATTGTTTACATTAATAAACACTGGCTCTAACACCTATTTGAACTCTAACTGCTCTGTTACCCAGACTTCCAGAATAAAGTTTTTAGTCTGTTTAGCCCCAACTCTTATGGCTACAAGCAAACCCGAGAACTTCATACAGTCCCCACAGAAAGAGAGGTAAAGTCTAAATTCTTCAAGACAGTATGAATACAAAATGAAACTTTTGATGAGGAGGTCAAAATTTCTAACTGCACCAACTTGAAGAGGACAGTGGGTAAGCCTACATAGTAATTAAGAGCAATCTTGAAAAACCAGGACCTGTGATCCTTCCATTTATGTTATTCCCTCAAGGACTGAATGAACTGGCCCTGCCTGAATTCCTAATGTGGAAGAACCTGGGTGAGAGGAGAGAGGAGTCACCATGGCAGGGCATGGGGAAGCATACTTGCCCTGGCAGATCTGGGAGGTCATGGTTTGTCCAAGCCTCAGGCTACTACTGCTCACCTGCAAAATGAACAGATGAGTCTGATTTTCAGGGTGACTGCATGGAGATAGACACTTTGCTGTAAGCAAATTTAAAGGGGTTTCTTGGAAGACTTTAATACCAAAGTTGAGACCTACTATTAGGATCACAGCAGTTCTGTCTCACATGAAAAGTTGCCTATTTGATATTTCATTGAAGTCCAAGTTCTGAGACAAAAGGTCTATCTAAAGATCTTTTTTTTGTTGTTTTGTTTTTTAATATGTAAGACACATTGCCCTTTCTGTATACAGTAGATGCAGAGAAAGAGACACCTCCAGAATGTGATTCACCTCATCATAAGATAGGCATCCAAGATAGGTCATACAATTTGCCTCTGGTGGTGTTTATTTTTGCTTACACTAACTATAAAAGAAGCCTTGGTTGACTAGGTCACATTTAGCTGTCCAATTTTCAGACAGTTGAAAACCATGTGAAGGCACGGAGAGCCTCAGTAACGAGACCAGTTAGCCTGGGCTTTGCGTTGCGTTAATGGGATGCACACAGCGTTTGACTTCCTTGAAGAGTGGGCAGAGCACCCAATGACTGAAAAAGACTTCATAGGCACACCCTGTGAGAGATTATCTGAGGGAATTCCCTGAAGATAGAATGTTTTATCCTACCTGCAGCAAATCTTAAGCAATAGTGGCAAAAATGCTGTAAAGTGCTTGGGAGAAGTGATGAAGAAAACAGAAAGATATCTCCCAAGGAACAGAATTTCTTTATCTGTTCTGACCTCAGTATGAGGAATAGCCACAGGGAGTAGGAATTCCTCCATGCATCTACCACCCTGAATAACGTGAAACCAATGACAATGAAATATCTGCAATTTCCAGGCACATTTGGCCTAGGGGTTCAAGTGGTCACAGCAGGTTTCCTTCATCACTCCAGTTTTTACAACATGCATAACAAACCTTTATTCTTCCAGTTTGGTTTATGGCTTCTTGTACAAGACAATGAATACTAATCGTTGGCCATGTTTATGACAGCAGTGTCCCCAGCAATTCACCAGATGAATGGACTATCATCTCAGACTTCACAAGCCTCTTCTAGGTTTCATGGTTTTGACAGCTAAGATTTATAACTTTCAGGATTAACTCTAAGATGCACCTGTTTTCCCAGGCTTTGACTGAATGGAGAAAGAGTGGATGGACTAAGTGAATGATGACTTTTGAGTGGACTTCATGCAGAGATGTCAAAAGATTCTCCAGCGGAGGCTGTGCAGCATAACTGGATAGCTTAGTGGTCAATGTGCTGTGCAGAAAGACTTGGTCTGGATGACCCAATGCACTTTAAATCACCGCTTTTATATTTCAGTCCGTAAGCTATTCAACATGTGCAGTCTAAGAGGTAACCACAACAAAAAATCTAGACAAAAATATTCTGTGAAATAACCTTGTAATCATCAGTCTGAGAACGATAAGCTTCCTTGACTGGTCAAACATGAGTGGGATAAATGGTCTGGCATTTCTGTTCAGCTGCTCTTTTGGGAGCTCAAACCCCAACCTGATAGTGCTGTCAGATGAACTAAGAGTTGCTGGGAAGACACACACCACATAATTAGCTAAACTATTGAATCTGGGTGCAGCATATGGAAATGAATGCCTCATACATTTCCTTCATGCACAAGGAAAACATGCACTGCTTTGTGCATAATCACTCAGCACAGTTTCACCCAGTGTTCATTCAATGCAGACCAGAGATGCCTTGTGCCCTGAAGTATGTCTGGTTGCACGCCATGCTCTGTCGCTCTGGCAGGTCTGATAGATTGAATTTATTGCTTCAGAGTAACATGCACACTTAGTTCCCAGATGCCCAGAGCCCTTCAAACAGTCCTGCCTAATTCTAGCAGGTGCTGTCATGAGATTTTCTTCACAATGTTCTTTGGCTAATTGCAGCCTAAATTAACCCTGAAGTAATTTTAAAGGTATCTGAGACAGATGCACTAGAGGTGTATGTGACCTAAACAGTCAATAGGGAGAACCAGACACTTCCCAGAATGCTGAATCACCTTCCAAAGGTGTCTTACTTTCTTTGCTGACTCCCTGGGGGCCTGGAACAATGAAGTTTCTGGCTTGCATTCTTCAGCTAAAGGTGTTTGGGGGAGGAATTCAGGCCATACAATCCCTGGTGGAAGAGCACAGAACAGGCCAGACTGCATTCTCTTGAGCAGCTTTCTCATGGAGCCCCACAGGGCCTGGCTACGTGGTCTTCACCAGCACATAGAAGAGATCTGGGACCTGTCCTAAGTCCAGTGATGCTATTTGCCTCGTGTCCTCTCTGCTCTGGGCTGGCTGCCTCTACAGCTGGTTTCCTCTGGGCAAAAGCAACAGGAGCAGCCCAAGCAGAGACCGGTAGCAATTAAGCTGTGAGCCATTAATGTTCAAGCTTGGTCAATGGCCTTAGCTGACTTTTCCAGTCTTATTATTGCCCTACACACTTGTATTTAGATTTTTGAGAAGTTCTAAAAATAGCACTCCATTAGTCTCTGCCAATATTAGTCAAGGATGCATTTACGCCAACAAGGATTTGTGCTTCAGGTTCTTTAGCAAAACACCTGTCAAGCCTTCCCATTCACTCCTCAGCTACCAGTACAGATAATTAATCTAATTTTGAAAATTATTGCATATTTGGACAACATGCTGTTACATGCTACCTCCAGCTGGACATGTGAACCACTCTAGCACTGGTAGGTACTTAATTCCCCCTGCTGAGTCTTTTTGACTGTTTTAGTCAGTATTTTGACTGTATATATCTCTGCATTAACCAAAAATTTTAGAACATTTTTAGAATTCTTTGGAAAAAATGGCAAGTTTGGCATAAAAAGGCAGCCAATAAACCATTTGAGAAACCCTGGCGTTATGCTGTAGCCCAGTGTTACTCATTCTACTGTCACTGGCAGATGTTTCATGAAATATTTATTAAGAAATAATAAATGATAACAACATCATTGACAACAACAGCTTATTTATGCACATCTTCCCACAAGCTATTGAATAAAAACCTTTCCCCCTGTGAGGATAGTCAGACAGGGTGCAGGCTGTCCAAAGATTTTTTGCAGTGTCTGTCCTTGGAAGTGTTCAAGACCCAGCTGACTGTGGGCCTGAGCAGCCTGGTCTGGCCCCAGAGCTGCCTCTGCTTTGAGCAGTAGGTTGGGCTGGAGGGGTCCCCCAGTGCTGTGACCCCACAATCCTATAAAACCAGTGAGAATGAGAATATACAACAAAGAATATGTCTCCTGACATTTAGTCCAATATTGATTTGATCGTAAATGAGAAATACCGTAACAACACAGCACAAGATGATTATAGAATTATAGAATAACAATAGAAATTGAAGAGGTGAGGCGGTTAGTGAAGGAAAAATGTTTTTGTAGAAAATCTAATCTTAGTAGTTAATTTACTGGATTTTGGGGGGGGTCTAACTCATGTATTTGCATACTTTGACTGCTATTTGTAAATTGGTAAGAATTCTTCTCAGAATCTTCCCAAAATGTAAAGCAGCTTCATCTGGATACATAAGTTTGTTGTTGATTTCAGTATCACCACCACAGCAAGGTTCAACCAACTTCAGTTTATTTGCACATCAGATGAGTTTTCTATATTCCTTTAGTTTCAACACAGGAGCATGGCCTGTATCATATAAACGTTTGTATTTTACAGTTTACTTATGGACTTCTTGCACTGAAGTGGTTCTGTGTTTTGTTCCATAGTTCAGTGCTTGAGTTATTAGAAATTGTCCATTTGTTTCAGATTTTTTAGCCAATTATTTAACTAGAAATTGATCTGACACATTTTTGCATATTTTTTTCTGAGACTGGAAAGTATTTCAATGGGAATAATCACAGGCCCGTCTCAGATTCATTTGCTTAGTATCTACACATAGATAATCACACATTCAAAATGCTACAGATAGTGAACATGACTGTTATAGCTAAACATGCAGTTTTGAGATCAAAGCTGAAGTACATATGTCACCTGGAAGAGACTGTCCTATAATGGCATGGATAAAGACTCTTGAAAGGAATCCTGTGTGTACTGTTATTGACCTCTTTCATTGCAAACGAGTCCTTTGGGGATAGGCAAATTACCCAGGAAGATGGGGGAAGAACCGTGCTTCCTTTATCTCTTTGTCTTTATCTCTTTTACTTGTGCAACTGATAAAAAGTAACCCCTGATCCAGGGAGCCTAGTGAATCAAGCAACCTACAACAAGAGCAATGTCAGCTGCTCAGTGCCCTGAGCACAGCACAGGGGGATATTCTGAATGCCAAGATTTTGTAAACAGCCTGAAAAATTAAAAGTTGCCTTATCCCGTGCTGCCTGCCTGCGTTCACTAACGTCAGGGACGGAAGTCTCTGTCCATTCTCTTTCTGTACTGAGCTGCTGCTTGGTGCTGCTACTTGGTGCTGCTATCGCAAACCGCATGAGTTTCAAGCCAGAGGTATTTCCAGGCAGTTTGATGTCAAAAGCAGAATGTCTGAAACTCACACGGTGCTCTGTGACTGTTGTGTTCAGTCGCAAATCTGTGTTTATGGGGATACTGTCAATTATCTCACCATACTGGCCCAGATCATCAAATTCACAGAGGCTGAGGGCAGAGCAGGAACCCTCAGTATCCCTTATCCTCTGTAAAATGCCTCACGTAAGGGCCTTGGTCTGCAGTGCCCTTCAGTGTGCTGCCCATGGGGGATTAGGAGGATTAGCATCACAGAAAATCATATCACAGCAATTTAAATGTCTTCATATAATTTCAAGTATTTTCCATGGTGTATGGGATTTAGAGAAATTTGGAATTTAAGCTGACACTGGCAACAAAGAGATCCAGTCAGCAATTTCTACTCACTTCTCAATTCGATAAAAATCATCATTGTTCAGTCTGAGTGAAGAGTGAAAAAAAAGCCTTGAGTCATCCCCTGCAGTGTTAGCTGTCAAACTATCAATGAAATATTTCAGTCTGTGCCTCTGCTTCTTAACCACTTACCAACTAACAGTTCAAATAATTCTTTTATTTTGCATGGGCCAATTCTTCTTATCCCTTATCCAAGGTCTAGATGGAAAAAAATAGTAAAAAGGAGTCTGAACTTGTAGAATCAAGTTGGCTTTGCGTTACCAAAGTACTTGTAACAGTGACTAGTGTATTAAATAATCAGTCTGCTGGTGTGCAGTTTGAAAATTACTTGGTAAATACCTTTTCAAATTCTTCTAAAAGTAACAAAAACGTTCCAAAGTAAAAAAAAACAAAAACGTTTACTCATTTGATGTCTATCTAACAAAGGTAAAAATGAAGCACTAACAAGCACTGAATAGGAAAAAAAGATATCTCAAGCCTGCTTGTGACCTCAGTGTGTGGTTCTCCTTTGAAAAATGATTCTCTAAAGTTTTTCCAGTTCCCATCCTCTACTCCAAGCTCTGTCCCTCTCTTTGCTCATTATTCTTAGTTTTAAAGATTGCGTGGGCTAACTTAAAAAAATTAAAGAAATGTTTTTAAAATGGGCATTTTTTTTTCCCAATTGCAGTCCAATGGAAAACAACTATAGGCCTCCCCAGTTGGTTTCCCAGCTCCAGAAACATGTTTGCCAATTTGCAGTTTATGTAATTTGCACTTCAAAATGTGGGCACATAACCTCAATGCTCTCAGAGTTGTGGGAATAAACAGAATTTCTCCACAAATCTTCAGGGGAACTTTTAATCAAAAGTC
The DNA here is from genome assembly GCA_013400495.1 of Nicator chloris. Lineage (NCBI taxonomy): Eukaryota > Metazoa > Chordata > Aves > Passeriformes > Pycnonotidae > Nicator > Nicator chloris. Next base: position 36,388 of record WAAE01006393.1, on the reverse strand, counting down.
TGCCTGGGGCTGGATGTTATCATGCAACATGAAGAAGCAGGACTGTGATAGATCTACTCCCAGAAAGGTTTAATCAAATCTGTTCAGTCAGAGTGCTCTACCCCTGAGTCACTGATGGGCATAGACAATGCAGGAGTGTTGCAAGAATGTCCTTAAAGAAGCACGGGCACCCTCGTGTCCCTTGCATTAAACGTGGACAGCATAAAACACCAAGCCCTGCCTGCTTCTTGCTCCTTGGGTGGTGGGTGGTGTGTGCTGGATCCCCTTTCTAGCTCCAGAATAAACAAGGTGGAGTGAATTCAATATCCTTTAAAGCCACATGCATTTGCATGTGCCTCTGAATAGTGTTTTCAAAACTCATTAGTCCACAAATGAAGAATAATAAAAATATTTACCCTCATCAAAAAGTCACCCTGAGGAAAAATCCATCAGAAATGGGACACCAATAATACAATGTGTTTATTTCTAATTTTGTAGAGCTGCATAAGAATTTGCTATTTTGAGTATTTAACTAAACATTTATCAATACTACCGAGATCAAATTTGAATCTCAGTTTTGCTGATGTTATTCTGAAATAACTCCATCAAGTTAATGTTTTTGAATCCAGCAATCCATTAACACCTTCATTCTGGAATTTGCCCAAGCTTACACTTTTTTATCTGAGATTGTGGAATGAAGGCTCATGTTTGGAAGACACACTAAAACAACCATTTAGCAATTTACTTAGGATGCCAGGGCATCAGAAAGAGATTGACCGTGAAAAGCGACTTAAGAATTTACTCCTCAGAACAAAGACAGTGGGACAACTTACCTGGGGTACTGAAAAAACACAGATTTTTTTTTTTCCCCCTCCAGGTATGTGGGTTCAGAAATGAAGGAGAATTTTATATAAGGTGCTAAGTCACAAGAGTGAGGCACAAAATCTCTGTCACCAGGTTCACCCACAGCTGTATTAGCCTGGTGCAGTAGGACTCGTGGTATTGATCACACCATGCCCTTGTTCAGCAGGGCCAAATTGCCCTAAAATTAATAGGAAGTTCATTTTCACCACCTAGTTGTAAAATTAATTAAGTGCACGGGTTGGGCAATGATAGGAACAATATTTATTTTAACATTTCCCACTCTTTCTTAAACCAAAACATCTTTTGCTTAAAATACATGGGATATTGAACTTTTAATAAATGGGACTATGGTGGAATGTGGTTACGCTACTTCATGTGTATAAGGTAGGGGATTATTTTGAAGAAGTAAGAGAACTCACAGTATTACAAATGATTTCTCAGTTCAGAAAAAGAAAACATAACTTTTAGGAAAATGATTCGCAGTAACTCAGGTTTTGGTTTTCCTCCTACAGGAAAAGTACAGGGTAAGTAGGGATACAGCTGAGTAGGAATTTTCAACAATTCAGACTTTCAGCTAAAAATAATGATTCAGTCAAGGGAAACCTTAGCTTGGAAAAGATTTCATTTTAACAGTTTTTTTCCTACCCACAGGCTTTTAGGAATTATTTTGAAAATGTGTTTTTCTGTTGCTAATAACTTTGGAAACAGTAGTAGAGAAAAATTAACTTTTAAAAGAAGAAAAAGTGAATCCACAATTTCTAAAATACAGCTGCTCCGTAGGAAAGCTGCTAAGAATTGTGTCTTCTTGCTGACTTTACATGTATTTCTTTTTAAACACGTTTTCAGATATATACAAGTAATTTTAGAGCCCTTTGGAATACCAGGAATGTTGGTATGATCCCCGCTGCCCTCTTGGCACAAACAGTCTAGCTAATAGTAGGAAGCACTTGATGCAGGAAAAAGGGAGCTATCCCAAACTGTACAGTGCAACCACCAGAGCCACCAAAAGTTTATGGCTTCACCTCTCTGTGCTCAGACATGGAGCCCCTTGAGAGAACCTGTGAGAAGGCAGAGGGAAGACAGTTTCACCTGCAGCATTTTAAATCATTCTGAGAGGGGTAGATTTACAGTACCCCTTCAGGCTAGTGTAAAGGAGGTGTACTATCCTGCAAACAGGGACTAGAGATGTTTTACAAATTGTAAAACCAGAGAGACAAAGCCAGAGCAAAGCCAGAAGTGAAATCTAGCCAATCTTGCAAACTGCTTGATTATTCTGTCTCAGAGTAGGAGCTGAGACTTCATCCCCTGAGTGAGCAACCTTTGAACCCATCTTATGCTGTGTTTCAGACTGCGTTGATGATGGCTGTAAGTGTAAGGAGTACAGGTTTCATCAAAAGTCTGAGAGCACACATGAAAGCACAGCAATTACAGAGGACAGGAATGAAGGGAAAAGCATTGACTTGCTGTGTGAATGTGAAACAGATCTTGTATCTTTCATAAATATTTACAAAGTAATTAGAAAAAAGGAAAGAAAATACACATCAACAAATGAGGCACATCAAAACACTGTCACTAAAGCTTGCATTTCAAAAAAGTTTTGGAGAAAGAGAAGCACAGCTGTAGTCTATAGAAAACTTCATTAATGTTTTCAAACCACTCATAGGATTTAGGTGCTGAAAGGCATGCTAAATTGGGATTTATACATAATCAGATCATTGAAAAACATACAAATGGCTGCCAGAGAAAAGTACAATGTTCACTTTTGAAATTACAAAAAATCCTTTGTTTCAAAGAGTGAATTGACTAAAGTTTAGTTTCAGTGAAGCATGTTTTTGCTTTGGGTGTCATTATTTAGTTTGGCCTCCTTGCCAGAGAAACCTTTTTACTGACTGCAGTTCCTTCAACTGTTGTTTTTATTCTCCAGCAACTTTAAAAAAAAATTTTAAAAAGAAGAAAATATCAAGTCTGCATCAGATGCTTCAAATTTAAATGAGAGCAGCTCTGTTTACCTTTAATTTTGAGATGGCAGTGGGGGTGAATTGCATGGTGCTTGATTGCTTGCCAGGATTTCTAAAACAGATGTATTTGAGCCTCCTCACTTAAATAATCTGGAAAATCAGGTTGGACTGGTTGAATCAAAATGCTGGCAAGTGGGTAAAGAAAACATCTATCCATCTATCCATCCAGGCACCTCTATCGCTCCCATCGCCACGGTATCTGTGCACCTTCAGCAGCAATGTCAGGCAGCAGCCTCAGATTCCACACACCACCAAACATGCCCTTGGCAAAAGCCCAGCAGCTTTGCCAGAGATAAAGGATTACGGATGTTATGCCTATGCATACTAAAGAAAGGATTTCTGTACTTTAACAGCACTTTCTGAGGTTTCTATGGCTAAGATATTCAAGTACACACATATCCTAAATCTTGGGACTTAGCAATGATGAATAGCTCTGAATGTGCTCTTAGAGCACATTCATTGAAGCCTTGTGATTAGAGAACGAATAAAACACATATTTCCTTTTATAAATAGATGGAGGTAGGAGGTAGTTTTTCAGATGGTTACTAGGCAAACTTGTTTGTCATCATTTTGTAAACTTATTTTACCTCTCTCTCTCTCTTTTTTTTTTTTTTAATGTGAGACTTGCCTGTCTCAACACCTGTACAGACAGGAATTATTTAGATCAGAACACACTCCAAGGAAGGGGGAGGAAATGGAGACAGAACTGAACTCTATGTTTGGACAGCCACCCTTGCTAAAGGTAGTTCCCATGGATACAAAGAAAAATACATTTCTCTGCAAAGAATGAAGTTCCAGTAGATAAAGGGCATAATGTGTCCTGTACAGTGAGAACAAACTGTGATCCTCCTGAGCAGCACAGTCCATAAAGAATATTTGAGAACAATACAGAGGGCAACTACAACCTGTATCCAAGAGTAGCATGATATGAAAATACCTAAATAAGGACCTTGAATCATTTCTCTCTGTCCCCAGCCCAAGCTTGACATATTGGCATTAAGCTAGTTTACAGGTACACAAACAAACAGATAGGATACTTCGTGGGATTTTATATTGCATGTACTTTGTAATGATTTAAGAGTCTATTTGTTGCCAAAAATCAGAGTAGGAAAAAAAGAGTATCCAACTTTTCAGTATTACATGTTTATAGAGATGTACACAGTCTGAAGGGTTGGTCCTTTGCATCAGTGCACTCTGAGCAACCACTACTGGTCTCCCAGCTCCCATCTTCCTTGTGTTCTACCAATTCAAGAGGCTACTTCTTCCCTCCATTCTATACGGTTAAGCTGTGGAAGTCCTTACCACAAGATGCTGCAGATGTGGGATCTTAAATTTATTCACACAAGATTGATCAAACACCGGATACACAAACACTCTGAGGGCTGTTAAGCACAAAGCTACCACCACTGGCTCAGGAAAACTTCCTGCCTCCATGAAGAGGGCAGGAACAGTCCTTGCAGCCACTGGTGAAGGAAAAGTATGGGGAGAAGGACTTTGGTCTGACCACTAGAGAAGTTCCTACCCTCTGCTCTGTCTCAAGGCTTTGCAAAGCCATAACACACAATAGTTCCCCTAAATTTAAAGATTTAATTGAGATTCTCCAGGTAGGAAATGAGATGCACCAAGGTGCACCCACAGAACCCCTGAAGAAGGGCTGAGAGGGAGGCATTCTCTACACCCTCCACCTAAATCCTGAATCGCCCTCCAGAAATGCCATGTGTCTCTTTCCATTGCCTAGAGACTGATGGGCAGCCAGTGTTCTCAATTCCCTCAATGCCTAAAGGCTTAAATTTAGGTAGGATAAATCTAGGCCTACCTTTCCATGTGAGCATTTACATAGGAAATAATTGTTGAGAATGGATGTCTAGAAGGTGTCCACAATAATAAATGTGTACCACAGAGGAACCAGGTTCATTTCAAACTGCGGGACCCAATTCTGCAAATCTAGCTGGGAAATTCTGACTTCTGAGAATTTTGGTTTAGTATTTTTAATACATTTTTCATTTGTGAAATAATACACTTTTCATTTTGTTTGTGTCTTCAAGTAACTATAAAGCTGAAAAGTATTTTCAAAAATGCGTTTCAAGAGAAAACAGCAACTTGTTTTCTTTTGAAAGTCCCTAAAGGTCACTAGGGGACAGCTTTTGTTTGCAGATTTCCCATTAAAAAAGGAAAGAAAGAAAAGAATAGAAATGTCAGACAGAATGGTCTAGAAATTGTTATTGTGGTCAAAAGCCACATTTCAATTTAAAAAATGCCAATGACACAATGTCTTCAAGTTCTAATATCTATTTTTACTGATATAAGTGCTACCACTGACTTTGTTAAAATGACTTGTAAGTAAAAACAATTGTTATTTAAAGATGCATATAACATACTCTAAAATTATGGTTTTGAAAGTGGTGCAGTGTTTTTCAGTCATGTTGATGCAATTTGAAGTCTTTCAGCATCTTGTGAAACTCAGGTCCCTCAGCTGTTACTGGCAATGATGCTTCATATATCACTGTTATACTGTTACTGCTTTATATTGAAATAATGTCCAGACCCCAGGCTTGGACAGAGCATCAATCTCAATGCATACAGGTACAAGGGAAGGACAGTTTGTAAAAGGTTTCAGAGAAATCACCATGGCATGTTGCAATGCAAATATAAACAGCTTTCAGTTTGGCTGAGATTAACACAGCTATGTGGCCAAGGTTGGGGCATTGGAGTTTTGTGCATGCTTATTTAATTTGGGCTGTACTTTGTTAACTTTATTCATATGGAGGAGGAGTAGTAGTACAACCCCTGTCTGAATCAATGGAATATTTATAGGGCATGAAGCTGATCAGGACTAAGGTCTTGTTTACCATGAGAATAAAAGCTGATGCATAGAACCTCAAGCCAGTTCTGAGGCCAGTATTATCTCTGAAAAAATGATACAGTAAAGTCAGACCAGTGTGACACTGTGAATACAACAGTGTAGAACACCAGAACTGGAGACTGGCAATCCCTGAACCTGGAAAAAGCAGAATACTTGTCATAGATGGAGCAGCCAGAGCCCATGCTATGAAGTACATGGCTCCATCTCTCTTCCAATCTGCCTCTATGGCTCTAACAATCAGCTCTTCATTTCTTTGTGTTTTTACATCTGCACAGGGCAGCATTGTAACCTACCAAAGGATTGTTCCTGCACAAAGAGTGTATGTTGAATGCTCCTTGGTGTGGTGGGGTGGGTGCTGTTTAAGGATACAGAGGATGGTGGAGGCAGCCCAGTGCCATTTAATGTAGCTATACTCTTCCTGGAGCAAATATCCCAGAGCAATGGCCAGGCTTTATTTCAATGGAGAATCAGGACCTGGGAGCACCCTGGAGAGTTAAGCAGTTTGGTAGAGTAACTATAGCCCCTGCTGCTTGCCAGACACAAACCCCAGGTCCAGGAGGATCCCCTGCCTAACTCCAGCCTCCCCCTCTACCCAGCAAGCTCTAAAGGCACCTGACATGAGGCACTGTACAGAGGCCAGGCTGAAGGGGACACAAAGCTGAGAGCTCAGCATGCCACACTCCGTTGTTAGCAGCTGTGGAGAGGCCTGAACTGACACACCGTGGTCCTTAAAGAATTAAACAACCTGCTTTCTCTTCCACTTCTTTTCTTTCCCCCAAAAAGTCTCAATGTTTTTCCTAAACCTATCTGGTTTTGAGGGTCTTCTCTTCCTCTCCCTCTTTGTGCTGAAGATCAGTGGCTGCGGTGTGGACTGCCACATCTGCATAGTTCCCAGCCATCTCTTTACCGAGAGATGGGTCACAAACCTTGAAAATAAATGGGGGAAAAATATAAAGGGTTAGTGAAAAACTGAATGCATTTCCTTATTGTCTCATTGGGATTTTTCTGTGAAAAGGTGTATGTTTTAATGTCCCTGGTTATAGACTCTAATGTTATTTTATATTCCAGATACTGTGTCAAAATACGTATTTGTGTCTGGTGTGTATTAGATACAAATAGCCAATGAAACAAGTAATTCTACCTGAAAAGCAACAGATTCAAATTCTAAAGTACTACGGCCTAAGTGCCGTTGTTACAGCAAGAAAAACAGCCCCATAAAGTTAGGAAGGAAGGATGGTTTTAGCCAGTGTCAGATGCAATCCAGTTATTAAAAGGTTATGATCAAAACAGAAGAATAAGTAGTGGACAGGATGTTCTTCATCTCACACTGGTGTATACGTGAAAGGTTAGATGAAGAGGCTGCCTGTGTTTGTTCTTTACCCTGACAATAAAGGGAGTACAGAGCAATGCAAATGTCTGTATTATAATGTTTGAAGTTAGGTGTAAACAAAATATTTACTTCTGGACTAGGATGCCTTGGTGCCATAAATGTTCAAAACTCTTCTTTCATATGTGCTAATAATTATGAACTTGGCCCAAATATCAAAGATATTTAGAGATGAAACATATTTCAGACTTTTTTTTTTTCTAATTTACCTTCTGTGTTGTAGGGGCAAGTTCAGCCTTCAAGGCACATTTCAGTCACATATTTAAACTTTCCCTTATAATCCAGGCAAAGCTAAAGCCTAAAAGTCTCATGTAACCCAATTACTCTGGAAAGTCAGGTTTCACTATTCCTCTTAGCATTGCTAAGATTTATGGCTGGTTTTATAATGTAAGAATTTAAAAGCTTTTTTTTCTAGAAAAATGTATGTAGCTTTTCTGAAAAGATTAAAAAAATCATGTGTCTCTTTTTCACAGCGAGTACTGTGAGACAAATAACTTCAAATAACAAGTACAAAAAGAGAGGTGGTTTAACAGCTATGAACACTTACACAATGTATTGCTTTTTGAATGGCACGTAGTCACTGTGGATCCTGTCTGAAGAAAATGTTGCTAGGTGGCTGATAAATAAAAACAAAGTGGGTTGGATGCGTAGCTGAGCCCGAACATGAATTTTCAGAACGAGCAAATGAATATGGCACGAACAAAGGAGCCAGCAAGGAAACAAGGAAAATTTCAGAGCAAAGCCAGAGCTACTTGCATTGCTTTCCAGAGGTAATTAGGCACAGTCAGGTGCAGTAGCCACCACTGTTATGTGGCTGCAATAATTAAGACAATCAAGACAAAATCAAGTTAAATTTAAGGTTGAACTAAGGCAGATTTCTAACACAGAACTGCAGATTCAGCCACTGCAAATGGTGGCCTTGGAATAGGCAGAATTTAGGTAAGGGATGAAACCAGGTGCAAGCACAGCAAGAAAGAACATTTGAAATTATTTATTCTGAGATTTAAGTGGGGTCTAATTCTATACAATTATTTGACACAAAATATACATAAATACTCTTTCAAAGTGATAACCTGTAAAATTCAGTCAATTTGGGAGAACTTACAGATGTAGAACTTGAATTCACAAGTTTGGCAAACTGAGGTGGGTTTTGATTTTTTCATAGAGTATAATTAAAAGTTGGTAACTATCATCTCAAAATAATTATGTCATTACTCTAACCACAATTCCATATACGTTTTTCCTGCCATGAGACCCTAAAAGTGGGATCAGTCAATGCCTCCAATATAATAACTATAATTTGCTTGTATTGAGAAATTCCCAATTTATTTTTTAATCATAGTTTAGCACAACATACCTACAGGCCTCAAACATGGACAGATTTTCCCTCTTGAAACAGAAAATAACTTTCTGACTCTTGAATTTTACTTATCTGACAGTACAGCAGTATCCATTTTAAAGCTAGTGAAAAACATTTCCTTCTTTGCCTTGGAATTGAAATTTCCCCTCACAGCGATGGCAGAGAAAAAGGGATGTGCAGAATAGGTGACATTCAGCCATATGGAAGGGTGAATTTAAAAGGCAACTTATGCAGAGCATGTGTTCAATACCTATTTTTTTAGAAAATGTACAGCTCTGTAGGGCTAGAAGCAAGAACTTCACATTAATGCTTACAGTTGAAGAGGTCCTTCAATAAATATTTGCTCCCAGAATGGTCACACTTTTATACTTGGGAGTAGAGATTTTTGAAGATTTTTATGGTTCTTCTTGACCCTTAAAAGGTTGGATTCATGGTAAGTAGGGCATGTGATTTTCAAGGCTACATACCATAGTCTCAGTAAAAACAGGCAAAACTTCCTCACTGCTCTGATGGTTACAAACCTCCTTCTAATTTCCAGCTTCAATTTATTCATGGTGAGTTTACACCATTTGTTCTTGTGCCAACCCTATCCTTTATTTTTAATAGCTTTTCAAGCTCCCTGTATTTACCTTTCTAATGTATTTATAGAGAATGATCACAAGTCGTCTCAGATCTTTGCTAAGTTTTTCAGTGTCCTCTGGTAAAATACATTTAAAAGATTCTGCTCTAACATACACTGCACATTCAGAATACATATTATGGTATCATTTTTCCTGCCACTTCGACAGAATGATCTCCACAGTTTACCCACAGATTTCTACAACTGAATACAGCAGTGCCCCCAGCTTGGGTGTTTATTTCCTTACTAATATAGTCTCCTTTACATCCATGTACATGTGTACTATGTAACTTATTCTTGAAGAAATTACATTTTGCTCAGGCTGTAGATTAATTACTATAGGAATATACAGTTTATTATTGTTAATTAATCATCTATGCTACCTTTGACCTGAAAGCAATACAAATTTCAAGGGCTCAGCACAAAGTAAACTGAGGTAACACACAGTCATCCCATGAAAATGGGTAAAATGTTGATGAGACTGTATAAGCATTGAAAAATTATAAATCAGTCTCCCAAGTTAGTCATAAAACCCATGAACTTAAGAAAAACATCTTGAGTTTTCATGCAGCTTTTGACAGTTTAAATTTTCATGACCCAAACCTTTCACTGCAACTTGGAAGGATTATGTATCAGCATCATAAAAAAAAAAAAAAAGAGATAGAATTTTCTTGTAATTAGTTGACTTCAGCGGAGGTTTAGATAAAAAATACAAAATATTATGAGACTTGTGATAAAATCTTAGTAGTCAGCACTGCTGAGTTATGGAAACAGAGAACTGTAGGTGGTAGGAGCCAAGGGAACAAAACAGGCATCACTTGGCTGTTGATTACCTGGAGGTCCAGAGAAGAATCACTTTAGGAATAACAATACATTTAAAAGGAAAAAGTGAAAATCTAAACAGCGTGAACACTGCAGTTTTGAGAATTGCTGTGAAGAGGATCCCTTCTCATAAAAACTTACTTCACATAGAACCTATCGTAAGTCTGCATCAGGAAAGAGGCTTTTGGATTCTTAACATGTCGTCATCTGCATATTTTGAAGTCCTGTGGCTGTTTAAAATTGTGCTGGAGAGTAGCCTCTCTCAAAGGGGGATTGCACAGGAGAGATCACTGGAGAACAGCTTGCTCTGGTCACAGCTGCTCCAGCTGGGAGAGTGGTCAGCTGCACGCTTCAGGCAGTTTTTCAGCCTCTTCTGTAGCCAGGAGTGGATCCAACCCAAGATGTGTGAGGCACAATAGCTTCAAGCAAGTGCCTGAAAAGTCTGTAAAACCTGGGGATTTATTTTGAACTGGATCTTGAAACCAAAAAGGAACTATTGCTGTTGTTTCAATGTGGGGGTGATGCACTTTGTGTTTGTGAAAATGTGCCAGCATCACTCCGCACCAGTTCTAGTCCAGAGGTCTGGGACTTCTGGAGGCCAAAGAGAAGCAATTGCATGGATGCCAGTAAAAAGTATAGGGTATGCTGAGTTTTAGTTCAAAAGCAACATGAGTAGCACACCTTCCAAGGGAACAAATAACCACAAAAAAAAAAAAAAAATCAAACAATGGAAATTGTTTAAAGAAGAAAACTCACATTTAATTGTGAATTGCTTCATGTGAGGCAAGGGAGCCAAACCCACTGAGTGTTTCAGCTATGCTTGATTTATTGAGCACAGTGGGCTTGTACCTATCACCTGACATAGTAATTTTAAACTATCTTTGAATTATCTTTTTTAATTAAATTTCTGTGGGATGATTGGATTTTCTGTTTGAGTGATTATTTGTTTGCTTAGAAAACACACTAGACATCTGTTTGACCTTTCTTTTACTTCAGATGAGGGCTTAGAAACACTGAATAGCTGGGCTATGCTAACAGCCAGTTGCCTGTAGCTCCAAATGAGGAACATCCTTCCCTAGCAGGAGTCCTTGCACCACACTAGAATTATCCGGTAACATGCCAGTAGCAGTCTGCATGCTTCCCACCAGCTTTTCCTGCTCATGTATGATATTTCATGTCTGTCTGTTCCTTGTCAGACACACTGAGCAGCTCTGTAGCCTTTTCTGAGGCTACAGCTTGGCCACAGCTGAGATTTCCAGAGAAGGTGTTGAAGGAACTTTAACTTGTTATGTGTACCCATGACAGGTGCAGAGGAGAAGACAGGTGGTGGGTGATGAGGCTCAGCCTCAGCCCCTGTTTTGTATCACTACAGCAATAGTAATTGGTACATCTAGAAACAAAAAGAACCTATTCACTTTCTACAGATCAGAGTACAGCCAGAAATGGACATTGCACTGTAATTTCAATGGTAGTAGAGTGAAGCAAACCTGAATGTTTCTGACTAGCCCCCTCCAATATCTCACATCACAGAATCAGAGGCACAATATTGCCAGCGGTTTTTGGTTGGTACAAACTAAAGAGGGGATTAAGCTACTTGGCTACATTATCACTAGAAAATCACGTCCTAATAGAGACTGAGCAGGCAGCAATCATTCTAATGTGAATGCTGGAATAAGACCAGAAGCGAATTTTAAGAGAATGACCTTTCCAACCACTCATAGCTACAGTTAACCCTGGAATTAAGGTCCAGCTCAGATTAACACTGATCTATGGAGTCCTTAGATTTTATTCCAAACAATGCATGAATTATCAAAACAGTGACCATTGCAATGTTCTGGGTTTTTTCCTTCCTTTGAGGGAAGGATAAACATTATTACTATAATTAATTACTGATATTATTATTAATAAAAAGGATCACAGGCAGACCTGGTTCCTCTGACTGTTTGCCACACTCAATCTCTCTTTTGTAAGAAACTCCTAAGCAAATTTTTCAAAGTTGAGTAGGGGTCTGGTGAGCCATTTTGGAAAGGAGTCTTCTCACCTAATTTTGTCCTTGCACCGTGTAGACATCTACATCTGATCTAGTCACGCTAGTTATCACTGATGAAAGGAATAAGCAAACAGGACATATTTCATCTGAACTGTCTTTATGTCTCTGTTATGGTAGACGTACATCACACACTACAAACACCTTTTTCACTCTGATGACTGTTAAGGAGAACCATGTGGATTAACTCAGACGTGGACATCTATTCTACAGGTTATGTGTCAACATTTGCACACAGTTATTATACTCTACCCTTTCTTACCCTTATGACATAACATCACACGTGATCCTAAGTCTTTCTGTTTTGCCTATTTAATTGTTGTTTTTTTGTTTGTTTATAATGCATGGAATATTTGTGCTTTATCTCCTTTGCATACACAACAACTTTTTCATGTAGGCACACCAAATCTCTGACCACACAAGGTCTGAAACATTCATTCATTTTGGCACATCCAAACATACAAGTGCTTGCTCATACCCAAGTAGAAATCATATTATGGGAGTTGATCTCATAATACCAACAAAAAGTCATGATTGTTCTGTGCTAAATGACCTCAGTCATGACCTGCAGATTATCCGCGGATGATCTGTCCTCTGTGACTTCCTGACTGTTTCTCAGGCTATTCTGCTTCACAGTTACAACTGGTTGTGATGAACTGAGACAAATGACTCAATTCCTTAGGATCTCTGATTAAAATGTTATGCTTTCAAAACCAGTCAAACAGTTTTAATTTAATTCTAAAATGAAGTTTTGTTTCTGATGGGAGAAAAGATTTGCTTTATTTAGAATTCTCCTTTCGATGTTTCTGTCTCTCCCTGTTGTTTCGGGGGTGGATTTTTATGCCTTTCGTTCCCTGGAAAAATCATCAGCAATTTTTTTGAATGATTGGAAAATATATTTCTCAACTTTTGAATCCTTTGGTACTTTATTCTAGAAGAATTCTTATTACAAGAACACTGTTTGGTCTCTTCAGTCCCTTTTCCTTTGCATTCTTCATGTTTTCAGTGGGAGAAAATGCAGGGAAAGAGGAAAAGACAATAAACAAAATCTGATACATTATTGAAGGAAGGGGGCCATATTCTCTGTTTCAATATCCTTTAAAAAATTAAGTATTCAATCAAAAGAATTTTTTACTTTTTTGGTATCTTTTTCATATAACACATTTTGTCAGGAAAATGACAGTAAATTATAATTAGTAACTCAGAGTTTCTTAAGATAGACCCTTATTTCCTTATATTGCCAAAGGCAAAAAAACCCCACAGAGGATCTTTTCTGCTTTAAAAAAAGACTTATTTCTTGAGGATTTTTGGCTACCTAACACTGATATCTCATCCAGCTCCTGTGTTTACTTTCCATTTTCAAGCAACCTAAATTTACATTCACACTATAAAAGTTTTTGACCATTAATACTGTTCCCAGAAGAGAAGGTTTCAACTGCTACACCCAACCAGCCAGACAATACTGTTCCAGAGGAAAGGAAAGCAAAAAGTCTCTGCAGGTATTTATACTCCCGCAGACTTCTTAAGCCCTTCATGCATGAAGTTTTAACTAGATTTATACGGAAAGCACCCTTCCCTCCTGTTTCTCCTTCAGGACACTAGCTTCCTCCACCAGCATTGTATCTGAAATTACTGAGGACACAGAGACAAAAGAGCCAACAAAGGCTTCTGGAAAGTTTATGAAAGTTTCAGCCAGCTCCTGACTTCCCCAGTGACCCCCAAGAGATACACAAGGGAGCATAATGAGCCTGAATGATGAGCTGCTCTTTGTCACGAGCACCTTTCGAGTCTCTGTCTGCAGAGGAAGAGCTTAGGAGCAGATAACCTTTGCATTGTCCATTCTGCTCCAAATGGGCAGATGAGAAGAAAATAGCTCTCAGGAGATGTAAAACTAGAGATAGTCAAACAGAAAAGAAAGAGGGTAGAGCTCTGGAAAATCTCTGCGAACATAGTGAGGAGTTCGGGACATCTGTGCAGTGAGGAAAGGCTTTGATGAATTATTTTTCTACATGACTTGATTTTTGAGACCGACTTTCACGTGGCTTTAACATGATTGTAAGATGGTCCTTCTCATAATTTTTATTCTGTTTGCCAGTGGCATGAAGCAACAGGGTAGAAACCAAGGAATTTAACTTACCCAGCAATGGCAGCTCCGGTGCTGAAACCCAAGTTTTTAGCAAGCTACCTGCTTTTGCATGAGTATGCAAATTGTGCTGCATGCACACCATTTCAGAATTTAGACTACATCTCAGTCTAGGTATAGTGAAGACAATAGAAGAGGGAGAATAAAGAGTCAAACTTTTTTCCCAGCATTCACTGAATAAAACATCCAGTTTGATACATTTTTAAATATTTCTCACGGAGATAAAAACAAGCCATTGTTTTCTCTTAATTTTTGCTATGAAGTGTCAAAACAGCATTAATGTGCTCTTATTCAGCATAACGAGAGTACTGCTGAAAAACAAAAGTCTCAAGCCCTTGAATGTAAAGGTATTAAAACGTATGAATTAATGGATTTCTCAAATGTAAGTATTTAAGTGCTTACCCATTTAAGTCCTTACCCATCGTTAATCCCATTAAAGAGCTTTCTGCATCTGACAGATCTGCATCTGACATTTCTTACAGGCTGTTTTAAGGACTGACCATCTGTTTTAAAGAAGAGTTTTCGGACAGTCACCTTGAAACCACCTGTATTCCTCTTGTTTTATAAAAATGGCAGTAATTCTAGGAGGTAGCAGACATTAATGTACCACACAGCTAGGCAAACAGCACAGTTTATAGCAGAGTTTAAGTAGTTTATGAATAAACTATATGCTCAAACTGACTTACATGGAGATTTTTCAGAAATATTTCAGAGGTATTTCACAAACAGAGAAAAAGAATAATTTTTTTTTGGCCATTTTCCCAACTCTAGAAGGCAATAATAAGAGTTATCAAAATCAGGTTTGGGTTGGGAGGGGGGGCTTTTTTGGGTTGGTTTTGGTTTATTTATTTACTTTTAAAAACAAGCTACCCTTTCTCCTCCCCAAGGTTACCTTCTGTGTTTTGCAAAAATAAAGCACATAAGTGCCCACTTTAGAAACTGGAACAGGGAATTAAAATGATATTCAAAAGGAGCTGAATTCATCTAAAACTAAAGTACATTGTCAACCACCTCCACTTGCTCCAGGCACTGATGCCATGATTAGCTATGCAAGAAGCTACCTGCTGGTTTAGAATTATATGAAGTCACCTCAGGGTATCTACAAGCTTCTCACGCACAAGATACTGACAGTTTCTTTACTTGGCTTGAAACACAGTCGTTGCTACATCCAAGTACTATATCATAGATTGTTATTTCACAAGCTGTCATTAAAGTAGCTTGCCTTATTCTCACCAAACAATTAGTCTGCAAACAGTAATGGTTTGTTCCAAATACCCTCAAAGACTACAAGACCTCTAGCATTTTTCAGGTAACAACTTCTCATCTGAACTATGAATGTGCACTGTTTTTTTTTAATAATACAGAATTAGGGGGCAAAGAGTATCATAATCTACCTTCACAAAGCAACTTAAACTGGGGATTGGTGGCAGGAGAGAGGAGACTTATCGTGGTGCAAAGATGCCTGGTAACAAAGGTATCCGAGAACCTGAACAATAACATGTATGTAGAAGAGTTTGGAGCTAAAAGTGTTTTTACCTGAACTTGCCAACTTTCTTTGGAGAACCAATACTTTATTTTAATTGTTTATTGTCAGTTACTGTGTGCATGAAAAGCAGATCTGGACTGTGCTGGGAATTAGATATAAGAACATATATAGTTTAGCTGTCTCAAGCAGCATAAATGTTGTTTATTCCTTTTAAAGTCAGCGATAATACTTCAATCAGAAGGGGCTTGACCTGCATTTGCTGGTGTTTTTGCACACTTTGTGTGATGATTCTTGGTTCTCACCAGCTCACAAGGAAAGGATGAGCAGTTCCAGTTAGGTCAAGTGTGTTGCACCTGTCCATATGCAAACCCATCAATAAAACTCAGTGTGGACAATCATCTTTGTCCTTAGGTGTTAAGGTTTCTTCTAGGCTGAAGTCAACAAAACTACTGCCTTTTGCAGCTCTCCTCTGACATGAAGACATACTACCTTAAGAAGGTGCTTTGGTAACTGCACACTCCATTATTCAAGATTTAGTTTGGATCAAGTGACTCATTTTTACTTGTCTAACCAGATCTTCATTGCTATAAAAAAAATCTAACCATCAGTCTTTGCTCTGATCTTCCCAGCTTCTGTGCTTACTTACTCATTCCTCCTGAAGTGGGTCCATACAGCCTTCCTCATCCTGGTCCTTTTGCATTTGTCAGATGGCACTCATGATATTTACATGTGTTTGCATGTCAGGAATCCCTGCTTGGCACAGCAGGGCACGAAGGTGCCTGCTAATAATTCTAGCAGGGAAGATGGGAATAGATGCTGTCAGCACCAGTCAGGAGTAATCTGCACCTTTGAAAATGAAACCATTTATATTTAGACACATAAATATAGACTGAAGAATCTAAATTTAATTCTTAGGCTGAAAATGTTGACCTCAATGAACAAACTCCTCTGGTAAGAGCTGCAGAAGAATGGTATTACTAAACAGTTGAAGAAGATGATCTGAACACTTCACTGCATTAATCTCCTGGTACAATTCCATGGCCCTTAAGCAAACATTTCCTTGAAAATTATCTTGATCTTAGCTAGCACTCAGGATTCACGGCTTAATGTAACTGGCATTAAAACAAAATACAAGTGCTCATCAGTAAAAAATCCCTGTATTTTTATAAGTGAGACATACTGTCACTGGGACTATATATCTGGGCTTTGAGAAATTCAGAAGTGTGCAAAGGACTCAGAACAAATGAGATATCACATAAAGAAACACAGGTACACAGGCACACATATGTATGTGTATACATAAATAGACAGTCTCCATGTCTCAAAGACCTTATACCATAAGCACCAACAAAGCACAGCATCAGAAAACCACAAAAATAGGAAGTAAAGAGGAAGAATGGAAAATAGTCGCCCTAATGCTAATGTATTTACTGCTTCAGCTGAGATTTCACACTCTGTGTTGTTCAAAAACATACTCATTAGTGACTTCAAAGCACACGGAAGTCGACATAAAGGCTCCTATTTGTCTACCATAGACCTTTAAGCAGGCGTTTGAAAACACCTGGTTTGTGTCAGGTAGTGTTAACCAATGCAGAATGTCACTCACCGACACAAACCGTCCGCATGAACACCTTTTCTGTTTCTTCCACATTTTGCTGTCACCTTGTCATACACGAGTTGCTTCACAATAATAAACAAACCATGGCGGGTTAGATTAATATCAGTTTTTATTACAGCAACCATTAATTATCTGGCTGACTAGTGATGAGATGTGGTTCTTATCTAACAGGTAAGGGTATCAAGTTCATTAAAGTTCAGCAAATATAAAACTAAAAAATTTGGCTGTTGCAGCTTTTCTAGAAGTCTCATAACAGAAAAATCCTCACGCATACACAGTCACATGACTTTTGCTTTTCCCATTGTTGTATAAAACTCAAGCTTGCATTAAACAAGAAGAGGAAATGAAAATTAGTTGGAAGAGTATTTCAAATTGCTCCCATCTTAAAATAATTTTTCTTCCCAAAAAAATATTTAGTAGCTTCCTTAGTGGGTGTTTTCTGTTATGATTTAAAATTATGTCTTATAAATCCCTTGAAGAATTATCCTAAAAACACAGGGTGAAACTCAGGCCTATTGAAGTCAATGCCAAAACTCCTATTGATGGCAGCTGAGCCAGGATTCCACCCACAAACGGATTCAAAACAAGAAATTACAGAATGTCCTTTTTTTTTTGTAAATGCTTGATCCCGTTGTTCAGTGCCCTGTTCTTTGGTGGTTCTAGTCTTCATTTTTACCTTGTCTTTGGATGAGGTTTTTAAGTCTGAACTCAGCTTACAAACTACCTCTAAGCATGTTTTTCATGCGTTTATGCTGATATTTATAAAAATATTCACTCTGTGCTTATACAGTATCTAGAAAGAAAGAGAGTATGTGCACTTATTTCTTGCTTTTGTGTATCCAAAGATTTTGCAGCTTCAATTTGCATGTATATTAAAAAGCTTGATTAAGGCAACTGAAAATATCTACTTGTAAATGACTTCAGGGATAACTGTTTGCCTTAAAGAAAAAGCACAATTTCTGTAACACAAGATAAGAGTCTTTCTTAAATGCACTACATCTTGAATGTTAAGTGTTTGGCATCCAGATGACATTTTAAGAATTTAATATTATTATCCAGGAAATAATAAAGTTGTTGTAATTAATACACAGAAATCTTGCTTGTGAAGCTCATGGGGCTGCTACATATGCAATGTAGCCAAATCAAGGCTAAGCAAGGAAATGAAACCGTAAGCTACATGAAAGCATGCAGATTCTGCTTTTCCTTTCAAAACTTATAACTGCCAGAGCACAAGCTGCCTGACCCCTAATGGAACTTCCTTAAGAGCTCCAAACCCCTGCCATTATTTTAACCACTTTTCCCAAACAGTCATTTAACAAGACTTAGCATACAAAATGTAAAAGCCATGGGATGCATACAGGGAGTCACTATCATTGAGAGGCAGTCAGCTGGAAAACTCAAATCCAGACCAGGAGAGAGAAGGAACCTCACACAAACAGAGCAGATGCCTTGACACAGCAGGATGGGCATATCTGTCTCTTGCAGCATCCTGAGCAAAGAAGTCCAGGCAGCCTGAGCCAGGCAGTGCCTCCTGCCAGAGACACTGGGATTCAAGAGTCTGACCTCCATTGATGAGAAACAAATAACTGATGTTGCTATACAATTCAGTCCCGTCCGAGAAAGTTTTAATGAGATTAGGAATCACACTATGTGTAATTAATCCACTGTTTTTTATTCTAGCTCTCTGCATTTGCTTGCCAGATGAAAATGATAATAGGACGATATGGTCTCAAGCAAGAACATAACTGCCTCTGGCTTCAGGGTATTACCTGAATTATTCTCACGAAAGGAGATATTAATAGTACTCATTTAAAACAGACCAACCTTCTCTATATACAATTATAATAAATCAGACAGGCAAGACGTGTCTATTTTAGTGGGGCCTGGACAGCACTTTTCAGCACACTCAGAACATGTGTTGGTGAGTCTGAGTTTTCAGGCAGAAAAAGGAACCTGTTACCCTGAAGAGCTTCTGGGATTCTGGGAAAGCAGCTTGTCAGCAACTTCAGCACGATGTTCATCAGAGTGAAAATGACTAGATGTCACCCAGGAGTATATTACCCGTCACTGGTCTAAATTCTGCAAAAAACAAAAGTTGCATAACTGCATTCAGTTCCAGGTGACATCATGTTCTGAGTTAACATAAGACCCTGAATTCTACATCTGACCAATCTTCACTGGTCCAGATGAATTCAAGAAGGTGGCAACTTTCTAGAGAACTGCAGAAGCTCTCTACCCTTTGCAGCTATCCCACCATATTCCATACCGCCCTTCTCCCACCAATTATGAGAACCACCATTGCTCTGTGTCCTCAAGGTGTCACAGAGGCAACAGCACATTCCTTGCAGAGGCCTCACAGGACTAGAAATAACTTGCTTCTATGACCTCTCGGAGCCAGGCCTATTGATTTTTTCGAAGGTGGAGCAGACTCCTTATTAATTGTAGCATTTCCTCCATGTAGACCTGTAATCACAACTTCCTTGTTTCAGACTGACAGTATCATTTCTGATCTATAAACTCCTGAAAGGCTTGGCATGTGTTTACTTCGAGAATCACCTTTTCCCCAGCTCTGTGCTGCTGCTGCTGAGAAAAGGCAGCTGAAAAAATACTCTCAGAAGACAACAAGCTCTTGGCCTATCATGGAGATGAAAGAAGTTTGGTTGGATACCTGGAGGATAAAGGTTATTACTTTCCTGTTATGGTGAACTGGACTGCACTTTCAAGGATCTTTAGGGGATACTTGCACCCACTACAATGATCTGATACATTTACGGTACCACTGTTGGATTCATTAACTCCAGGGCAATGCGGAATGAGGAGCACAGAAAACGGGCAGCAAAAATGCCATAGATCTGGTGTGCTGGTAATTTCTCGGGGGGACATTACAGAGCTTTCCAGTAGATTCACACAAAAACTTGGTCCCTTCTGGTGCTCTCTCCCAGGAGCAAAGTATCATTGCCTTTTTTATGCAGTCTGGCATTTCCAACTCTGTGCCTACAGACAGGAGTCACAGCAAGTTTCTTGATGATCCACAAGTATTTTTGAGGGTATACCTGTAGCGCTTGGATAACTGTGGCTCAACTGTGCCTGGCAGAAAGCATCACCAAGACTGTCTCAGTCCCTTCCTTCCTCCTTGGGTTCTCCTCCTCCTCTTTTCTTCTCTGGATATTTGGTCACATGAAAACATGGCAGCCAGCATGAAGGCAGCTACAGGTACATGTATGATTGCTTTAGCCTCTCTCTCTGTAGGGCATAATTTAACTCACTTCTCTCTGATGGGAGTAGCCTAGACCCTTTCCCCAGAACTATTTGAAACAGGTGTTGTGGAGCTTGCACTGGTACTTCCAGTAGTGTGTGGAGAATCCCACAGGTATTTCAAGCATCCCTACACTCACATGTCTGTAGGCATGTAAGATCCCACAGACCCTGCCATGGTGAGACAGTACCTTCTCTCATCTGAAGTTGTTTAAAGGATTAATTGCTAAGAATATGCTTTCATGTCAAAGCTGTGATTGCTCCTTCTCAGCACACATGAGACTGTCAAGAGAAACAGGGATTTTTTCAGGTAAAGCTATGAGGACAGCATGGTACCTAGTGACGGGACTGCTGCACAAGGATATAAAGGCTGTGCACAGATAGGCTAATTTTAGTCTAATGAGCTTCACCACCCCTCCTGAACATGTTCAGGGCACTTAAAGCTAGGTTTCTGCTTTGCTTTATCTACAAGGCAGACTGTTGAGACTGTCCTCCTCAACCTGATGTCCACCTTTGAAAGCACAAACCAGAAAACAATTTGGACTTTCCAGAGTGACTTTTCAGAGTGACTTTTCAGAGCAAGTGCTTACAGCAGCCATAGTCCCAGCATCTGGGAACAGAGAAGGCTGTTGGGGACAGGGAACTCGTCTGTCAGCACCTCTCTGAGCTGCCTGCCTGCCAGGGACTCTGTGCATTAAAAAGGGAATTAATAAAGCAAGGAAGGGACACACAGAGGTTAAGTCTCAGGGGATAAAGCTCAGGTAAACATACCAGAGCTGCTCATTAGTTCAGGCAAAGCTAGAAATGTAGCTGTGACAACAGAGAACTCTGGGCAAGGTGCAAAGGCTGATCAAAAAGCTGACAAAATACTTGGGTAGTTAGCTCATGCATGAGCTACGTGCCATCGGTACCTGGGGAAGGAAGCACAGACTGAGGATGACAGAGGGACAGCTGCAGAACCTGACGTTATTGCATGAGGCTACACAAGGCAACAAGCCCTCTGTCAGAGATGCATGGTGGGGATGGAGCAGCTCACTTACCAGAATATGTTATTTTTACCTTATTCACTGTAGACACAGATGTCCTTCATACTCAGCAGAAGAGTATCTAAGAGATAGCAATATTGTACAAGTCATTGCACGTTTAAACTATTTGTGTCCTTCAACTGGGGACTTTGTTCCACCAGGCTTTTCCTCTTGGCTTTCTGGAAAGTCAGAAAAGGTAAGTGCACTTCTCAGGCCTCATTTTGTCTGCCAGTGTTACCCACGGGGGTCAGAAACCCCCTTACATCATCTCACATGCTTGTTGCCTTCAGAGGAATGTTCCTGCCTCTAAGGAAAGCTCAGCTGTGTAGACCATGACCAGACTGATTGTGTTTCACAACACAGAGTTCAAGTTGGAGGGAAAACAAAGCAAAGTACATGTGCTCCTATCCTACCCGCTGCCTCTGACAGAGGTGGTGTTTCAGAAACCGAGTAAAAATACCAGCATTTCCAAACAGTGCTAAGTGCTGTTGGACCCTAAAGCTGTATTCTGGCATTCACAGGGCATAACTGGCTTTAAGACCAGAGCTGTTAAGGGGCTATCTGTAAATCAGTACAGTGGCCTCAGGCCTACCTTTGGAATAAAAAGCTCCACTTTTACAGCACCAAAGCCCAGATCCTCAAAGACATTCAGATGCTAAATTCCCATTGACCTCTCTTTCAGGTTTCAAGCTTCAAATTTCAGCGTTTTGGAACCAAGTACACAAACAAGTTTCTCAGGTCTCTCTAAAATCAACATTAATCTTCCATTTGTTTCCAGCTTACAGTTTATATCAAACAGTGATGACAGAATTCAAGGTAGAGTATTTGACATATAATAATAACATCTCATCTGCTTCGTGTTTCTGGGTGAAAACCCAAGAGGAACTAACACTAAATTCTTTCACTGCGATGTAGCCTTTACTCCAATGTAGCCTTTACTCCTCCTTTACTGAAGTAAATTGCACCTACAAATGCTATAGGTATATGTAGACTACATGACACAAATAAATTCAAATTGGAACTTACAGGATGCCCTAAAAATTCCATTCCCACGATATGAAAATGGTGAAAAATAAAACAGGTCAAAAAATAATTTATTTTGATGACTTGTAAAAATTTACAATAAATCATAGAATCATACGTGTTACTTTAAAAAAAAGAAAACCCAGTGATAAAATGCTTTGAACAATTTGAAGTTGTATGAATTTAATGTTACAAATAGTTTATAATTTATTTTTAAAGGTATTTCAAAATACTGGAGGTGTTTCATTTGAAAAGCTTGTAAAGATAATGGTGAAGAGTATCTGAGAACTTAAAATGTCTTGTTATGCTGATATTGTCAGTTCATATACACTGGTCATGTGGATGGGTATAATATTACATGTAATGGAGAATGAGAAATTTGCTGAAATCCATGCTTGAGGAGGGATGGAATACCAATTTTCAAGAAGTCCCTGGTAAATACTGAATATGAATATCTGAATAAAAATTTTAAAAGGAAGACATGCTGCCAAATTAAAAAAAAAAAAACAAAACAAAAAAACAAAGCAAAGCAAACCAAACCAACAAACAAAAACCCCTAAACAATAATTCCTGACTGAACCAAAACTATAATCTTTAAATGGAAGCTCACCAAAAACTTTTTCCTTGCCCACTGGCCAACAAGTTGTCCATGAATATTTTTGGCAGTAGGTAGTTTAAATTAAAACCACAGTGCTCTATTTCATCACGATTTTTTTGATACTCAATGCCAGACACGATAAGGTTTGAATGACAGAGCCACATCGCAGTTTTTAATTCCAAGTGTAACCTGTGGAGAGGCCCGAGCATGCCAACTGTGTCTAGAGTATCTGGATTGCCAGACTTCAAATCCCCCGTAAACAGCCTGTTGCGAGCCTAAAAATAGCTGGACATGTGTAGGACCTGATGCAGCAGCTTTTAGAAAGAAGATTCCCCAGCCAAGGGACAAGCAGAAGGCATTAGGAGTTCAATGAGTTATTATAGCTGATTTTCATTTTAGGTTCTTCTTCCTTTCTGTCTACCTCATTATCATGCTACAAATAATTTACTTTTAATTGATTTTTATTTCCATTTAAATATTCACAGAACTGCTACTATAAAGGTTTACACATGTGGACCTTGTTTTTTGGTGGATGAACTCCAGTTATTACAGGAATAGGAGTATTTAATCTTCTTCCCCTCACTCTCATGAACTGGTCTTTTGGCATCGAAGAACACCTCAGTGTCAGAGTCTGCAGAAATTGTACCCTGCATTTTCAAGAATTCTCTTGGCATATATGGAATAATATGTGGTATTGATGTGCCTTGGGTTGCATGAAAGTCTTCCAGAAAAAAAAGCAAATTGCCACAGGCCATCTTAATTGTTCTCTTGCAACAGCTGGCCTAAGTGTATGGCATAAATGGCTTCGATCAGACATGGAAGTAAAACTGGTGTTTAGTCATGAACTGGCACGCAAGGGAAGTGTTGGGAGCACTGCTAGCAGTATCCACAAAGGCTGTGCACCTTTAGCACCCATTCTGACAAAAGCTGGAGGTTCCCTTAAGAAATGCTTTTCCATAGCACTACACTTCCTCGGTAAAGGTCTCGGTATCAGCATGTCTTTCCCTTCAGTACTGCAGCACAATGTAATAATTAGCACAAGGGGATAAAAAGGGGGATAGCAAAATACTCACTCATTGGTCCAGGAGGAAAGTGCAAACAATTGCAACTCTGTCAAACTTATATGCGTGTATGGTTTGTCAAGTAAGTTCGTTTGAAATATGATTTATGTATAAAGCTCATGATGTTCTTTTCCGATGATTACTTTCCTGGAATGACAATGTAAACATGTTATATAAAATGTTTTGAGGTCTTAAAATAAAAAAGCCCTGGCACTTGTTATGTATTGCAAATATACATGCCTGCTGAAATAGGCATATTTCAGTGTCTTATAGAACCTTATATACGCAGTTCATCCCTTCCAAAGAATTTCATTGCATGGATGTTTTGAGCACTACTCTATTTATATTCATCCTGCAGCAAAGTACATTCAGAAACTACTTCCCTGACTTCAGTACCTATTTTGAAAGAACTCCGTTCTGGTGCGTTTATGTCTTACAGATATCCTTAAATCTGGCATAACAACTGCAGGCAGTTACCGTAAGGGTGTGTATTCCAGAGTCATTTCGCATTACCTGGATGGACTGCATCAGTCATTTCACCCCACACAGAGCCACAGGAGCTTCACCATTTCTGTGTAATACAGACAAAGGAGCGTCTGTCAGTATATCATGGAATCACAGAATTGTAGAATGCTTTGTGTTAGACAGGACTTTTAAAATCATTGAGCTCCAACCTTGCCCACCATTGGCAAGGCATGCCACCTACTAGAGCAAGTTGCTCTGGGCCCCATCCAACTTGGCTTTGAACACTTCCAGGGATGGAAGAAATTTTTATGTTACAGAAATTTTAGTATGTTCAGATGTGATTATGAAGCATAAAAATTCACACCAAATTTTCAAACATGCAAAATCTCAAACCAAAGGAGAAGCAGTATTACTTTATTTCTCGCAGAAAAAAGTAAATTAGTAGCCCTTCTTTGCACTGATGAAAGTCAGGGTGCTACAAATACCATAACCTACATTTTCACAGTGACTCCTTCCTACATGATAATCCATTTCTTAGCATTTACATATGTGAACATTTTTTTCTCTAAATTTATGTAACTGTGAAGACAATAGACAAATTTCAGTACCCTTTGATACTATCGTTTTCTCTTTGTATGTCACAAATACTCCATTCTATTTTGAATAGAAATGTGCCCTGAAGCATACAATTGTGTCACTGCTCAGGGTGGGTCAAATGCAAAGACTCTAACACACTCTTTCTGAAATTTACAAGAACTTCAATGGATTCCTGTCCTGGTTTAGAGCAAATGTGGGAGGAAAACCAAACCATAGCTGAAAGCCAAGCTGCCATTCAGATGGATATCAAATCTCATCAGAATGAGACTCCTAAGTCCCTGTTAGCTTTTCCATCATGCCTATACTTGAAACTTCACTATAATTGGGTTAAGAAACTAATATATTCCATATGAATTTGACAGTAATTTTAATGGGTTGTTTTGTGGAGTTTTTTCCTGGTCATCTGCTTTATTGAGGGGAAGTACAGGAAAGAAGCACACTAGGAAGTTAATGTGTACTGGAGCCTAGGATGTGATTCAAGGAAGTCATCATGAAAATAAATACAGGGAAGTTGTGAAACACGGCACAGAACTGTGCTATTAATTAGCAAACAGCACTTTCTTCAGCAACCAAGAAAATAATAAGCAAATGGAATGTCCTCCCTTTTGCCTCCCCGTATATATCTCTGCACTCGAGCAACTTGCCGTCTGACATTCAAACCGTGCTACGCCTGGAATTACATAGTGTCCATACTGAACATATATTCCATGCACCGACAGACACGAGTGACATAGGAGCCACAGCCCCAGAACTGGGGGGGGAAAACAGGCCTTCTCTCGAGTAACTCTGTGACTGACCAAAAACCAAAGAGCTCTAGGCATTCACCTAGGAGGCTGTTTAGCAGGATTTCGAGTACAGCCTAGGCGGGCACCTGGGACCCAGTGCATGCTTGCCCTAAGTCCCAGCTGAGGCACCTACATAGAATCGCTAAGGTTGCAAAAGACCTCTAAGATCATCGAGGTCTTGAGGACTTCTGCCAGGAACTGCATGGAGGAATGTTGTCAGACCTAGGTCTTGCAAAGGCTTTGGCTAGCACCCTAACCACCAGAAAGTCTTTCCTCTTGTTGTTCTTTATCATTAAAATGTCGGAGATTGGTCTTGCGGTTTAGCCCTAGTCAGAATCAGAAAACATGGAGCCAAGCACCCCAGGCGTAGGCAGGAGCAACATGAATTGTAATCACTTGGAGGCACACCCGACCTAAATCAAAGTACCTTTGCTTCCTGGCTCCTGTTCCTGGCTTGGACCATGCACAAGTCACTTGAACTGTTGGTGCTTCTCTTTCCTCCCCTGTAATTTTAGGATAACAAAACTGGCCTCCCTCCCAAGGCTGTTGTGGGGATCCATCAATGCAGACTCCTAAAGGACAGTGAGATTGTGGGTTGGGAAGCTGTGTCTGCATGCA
Organism: Nicator chloris; assembly: GCA_013400495.1. Lineage (NCBI taxonomy): Eukaryota > Metazoa > Chordata > Aves > Passeriformes > Pycnonotidae > Nicator > Nicator chloris. Next base: position 9,755 of record WAAE01006393.1, on the reverse strand, counting down.
TTGTACTGTTATCATAAATGTCACTCGCAGAGGACTCAGATATGTAACTACACATGCACACAATCATTTAGCTTTATTGTTTCATTATGTTCCAGTGAACTAGCTGCAGATTACTGCGTCAGTAGTCTGAAATAATACTTTTTTCAGAGTTAGTGATTTGCTCGGTCACACGTCAAAATCTGGCTGAATACCTTTAAATAATTTGGGTCATTTTTGGCTTCATATGAGTGGCTGTGGTTTTACAAAGCTGAAAACCTGACTCCCAAAGTTTTATTGGGTAAGGTTTCAATCCCTGCTGTTGGCCATCAGTTCTAAATCAGCTGAAAAATTTGTGAAAATCAATAATCTCCACTTCATCTGCTCCAGAGCTGCCCATGTGGCAGCTGGTCAAAGGCTGGGCGGGCCGAAGGGTGAGCACGTGTTGGGTAATGAGTAGGGCTGCAGCCTGCTCCCCTCCCACCAGCAGTTCTCAGGCATTCCCGGTGCAGCCCAGATCGCTGCTGCATCACTGGTGGCACCAGCCCAGCTTTAGATGGGGCTGTGTAGCTTGTTGCTGCTTTGCTGTGCAGCCAACATATTCCTGAGGAGCTCAGTCAGGAGGAAAGTGGGAAATGTTAGTAGCGTAAAAGCCAGCCAGTTCTCCAGAAAAGGCATTTGTTTCCCTTGCCAAAAGTCAAAGTCTACTATATACAAAGGAGGCATTATAGCTTCTCATAAAAAGGTCACAATAATCTTTTGTAATGGAAAGTGGAGTACAGCCTAAATATAGGATCTCTCCCAGAATTCCTATAGCGTGTAGATTAAATTCTGTTTATTACTAATATGTGGATTGCTGCTATGCTGTGCTGTACAAAACTCAGCAGCTGAGAGAGAAGAAACACAATCTATTTTGTGTGTATCTATGTAACTGGAAAGAGATGTTGTTATATATATTTTAAAGCAGAGAAATTTCAATTCATCTGTAGAATATTCCAAGATGAGTCACTGACCTCCAGCCTCTTATGGGAAGTGTGTCTGCTTTTTTTTGTCTTCCTTCTTTCATCAGAAGTGTAACTTGTGCAATGTGCATTTGCACAAGTAAGGATAGTTTTACGTGAGCTTTCAGAATATATCATAAAAATACATGTTATGAGGAGTTCCTGGACAACACCTGACATCATGTAAAAATTCCCGAGTACAGAATTACATCACAAACCATAACTGTGTCAAAATATGTAAAGATTGGCTCTCAATGGTCCCTCATTGTGTTCAGTAATGAACACATGAAATGGCCCTGAATATGTATTTACAAAATAAAGTTTGCCAGGCTTGACAGAATTCTGACACAAAGGTGATGGAAACTGATTAATTACAATTAAGTATTATCCTGTTTAGAAAGCAGTAGTCATTTAATAATACATCAGATACTGCCCAGCAAAATGGGAGTGGGGATTTCTCTCCAATCTATCTTTTGCTGTTATGTTCTTGAAAGATTCTCAAATCCCAATCCTATGTGGTTGCCACTACAAAAACCTCATGCCAGAAAAGTACCCTCAAGTCAACTTATCCACTTAGCCAGTGGTTAAAAAAAAAAAATCAAGAAAACAATGGAATTTCCAAATCTTATCTTGGCCCTGCTAATCTAAAAATCCTGCTTGGCCTTTCAAGTATTGTTGAAAATCTGGCAAGCATCAAAAAGAGCAAAGCAATACATAATATCTGTGCTATTAGACATTCACTTCAAGGAAGCTCTGTCCTTTTGACATTACAGATCTTGAAATGGGAAATTATTGGCAATTTTAACATCAGAAAACTGAGCCAGCATTTTGTGTGGAATAGCTTTTCCTCTTTCTGGCTATATTTCTAACCATCCTAAAGCAAAACTTTCCTTATCTACCAGTACCTTTTCTATTCCACTCTCAATCATTATTCCAGCAATACCCCTACTCAAAAAGTGTGCAGGTTACTATATTTAATAAAGTTCATTTAGAGGAAAATCAGCTTTTGCTAACTGATTTTTTTTCTTGGTGGCAAAGAAACAATCATTAACTTTTATAGTTTCAGCTCATATTACTGCTTGTGTGAAACGGGGCAACAGCCACTTCTACTGCAAACATAGCAAAGCATTTGCAGAAGACACTTGTGTTTTATTGTTTTTATATATACATTTATATTAAAGTCTGCTTGCACATGCGCTTTTGTGCTATATCAGATCTGTGAGAGAAACTGAACATCAACAAAAATAGTCAAACTAGATTTTCAAAGCATATATTTGGAAATTGCTCCACTGATACACAGAAGACCATACAAAAGTCATAATTAAAAAAGCTATTAATATGAAGAACAAGTTCTGGCCAGCCATGAAAGCCTACTGTATGTTCATCCTGCATAGCTTGGCTGGGATATCAGTGACTCTGACTTCATCTGACTTACACGAGGAAAAGAAACAAATAGTGTCACTGACAACAGAAAGTGCATTTTTTAGAAAAATATATGGTTGCTGGAGGCCATGACTCTGGTGGGGTGAGATTCCTCTCCTTATTTTTTGCCATCTAAAGATGAATTCTCTTATCTAAACTTGTCACCTTGATTCTCTCTGGGGGAGTCAATGGGAAGTAGCAATTCATCTTATTCCACTATAATTGTTTAAGATAGGTAGATGAGCTGCCCTTTGTAGGCATCTAATTCTTTCCACTGACTGCAGAGAGCCAAGATAAATTATTTAGATTTGGTCTTTAATTTTTAGGTGATTAATGGTCAGTGAGACAAATACCACCTGACTCCCATGGGAGAAGAGGAAAAACTGTCACTGTAAGGCCAGTGGAAGGAATGAGCAGTCCAAGGCCTGGGGGCTGCAGACAAGAATGTGGTTTCCCTACACCAAATCAGCAAGTCTGGAGAGAAGTAAATGAAGGGCACGACTTAATTAAATAATAAGGGAGAAAGATTTGAATTTCCCATAATGTCACTGCCTTTGAATCCCTCTCTGCTTCTGTTTCTAATGACAAAGACTGGCTTTCCAAAGAAAAGGATCAGACCACCCTTTTTAATAGATCTAGTGGTTAGTCATGGTGCTGCTTAGTCATAGGCACTATTAGATCTCTTTCCAAAAACATTTCCTGGAACACACTCTGGCCTCTTGGAGAGTATAACAGCTCATGTGGAGGAGAGACACCCACTAATAATCCATGGTTTTTAGCCCTCATATTCAGAGTCCCTGTTTGGTCCTGCACCCTTTGAACGGCCAGTGGATGCTGACCAGGAGCACCTTGTGCAGAGGTGACTGTGCACTGCAGAGAGGGAGCTGAACTTTGCACAGGTAGACAAGACAGTGGGAGATCACTTGCTCTCTCTGACCACTCCATCACACCTAAGGAGAGGAATTCAATATGTCATTGTGGAAGACTGAAGGGGTTCTGGCATCCCTTGTAACTCCAGCAAACCCAAACTGAGCTACACTGAATGCTTAGACAGGTAAAGCTTATGCAGCTCCCTAAGACTTACCTGTCACATGACCAGACCACTGTCCAGAGACAAAACTGGCATCACAGACTACATACAGGCCTGAAAGAGGAACACATGCATGTTAATTTGGTTTACAGTTAAATTAATTACCAGAACAACCACAGTGCAGTGCACAGAGCTGAGCACTGATCTAATCAGCTTGGCATGCATGTTTTATTCTATCACTGTCCATTGCATTAATACCCTCTAAAATAGGTGTCAAAATGAGTAACTGAAAGGGGTAACTCCATTGTGATGATTAGGTAAAAGTCTTAAGTAATGTCAGTAGTTAAATAGGAAATGGTGACATTTCCTTTGACAAAATTCTCAAAAATACAGCTATCAGGAGCAGCCTAAGCTGAACTAAGAGATTCGTTTATCTTTGTGTCATCCTTGCAATTCTACTGCAAAATGTTGACCTCATCAATGAAACAGTTGTAGAAATTTTACCACTCCTTTGCATTTCATGAGGAATCAGTGATGGACACAACCACCTTTTTTACACCTTCCTATTTCACTCCTCTTTGTGGCAAATGCTCAAGCTGCTGTTTCCTACACTCAGGAGGATTCAGATAAGGGCAGCAGTTCTGCACCATGTCCTGAGCCTCTTCTGCTAGCTATTTCCCAGTGTTGCTTCTGGCAGCTTTTCTGGTTTTTCTGTATCTCCTCTGCCTCCGTGGTATTTCTCACACTCTTATGCACAGATGCAGCTTGGTAATCCCTTTGCCTCTGGGGCCTGTCTTCATGATACAAGACAGCAAAGCCATACCCCATGCTTGCCCTGAGCTCCAAAGAGCAGCAGAAGGATGTCAGTGTGGCTGCACTGCTGAAAACCTGGGCAAGCATCTGCATTGTGTGGTATGTTGTACGCTGCAGACACACTCAGCTAAGCTCTCCATCATACACCAGTGACTTGGTCATGCACTTTTTTTGGCTGAAGTGCTCTGCTGTTTCAGCTATGCTCAACTGCATCTTAAAATTATCCTGAGTCAAAGGAACTGGGATAATAAATAATGCCAGTGAAGGTTAGCTTACTGAATAAAAATTTACTGTACTCCATTGGAAGAGCCCCTGACCCGACAGAGATATCACTTATAAATCTCTGGTGTTCAAAGCTATTAAAAAATAAATACTGTAAAAATCTGCTGCAATCAAGTGGTTATTGTACTAAATTCTTGACTGTTGTTGTTTATGCAAAAAAAAAAAAAAAAGTAAAAAGAAATGTTTTTGATATCTTAATCTCTGTTTTATATCAGCTTTCTGTTTCTGGAATGTAAAGCAAAGATATTAAGTATCCCATAAATCTAAAACCATGCTACTGGGAAGGAATCCATGAAAAGCAAGTGCTGCAAGAAATACAAAAGCTGGTTTTTTTGTCTAGCTAAGAAATTTCTAGTCACATCAAAATCGCTTCACCTAAACAAAGTAGTACTTGCTTGCCATTAATCAGTTGTACACTAAAGCAGTTTAGATTTTTGTCTTGGAAACATATACTTGTGACATGCATAGCTGCAGGTAGCCACTTGAATTGGATTTTCTTTTGAACAAGACACTTATTCTGTGGGACAGGAACAATGCATGTATTAATACATTATTGAAATAATAAAACAAAGCCTAATCAAAGAAACAGTGAGAAAAATTGTGTACTCTGAGCACTCAAACTGCTTTGAACAACTGAAAATCTTCAGTTTTTAACATTTCAGGCCTAGGCTATTGCATTGGCTTCAGCAGTGATTGATTTTTGTACTTAAAGAGGATATATATACATGAAGACATACTGAAGTGTTGCAGCTTATAAATCCAAAGATAAAAAAAAACCCAAAGAAACCTCAAACTGTACCCTGCACATAGTCTGCCCTTGCAAAGAAGATTTGGAGCATCACACGGGTGCATGCTAACTGAAGAGGGGCTCCAGAGAGGGAAGGCATATTCTGAAAGAGACTGGGCCTCACCACAGCCATCATGCACACTTGCTTTTGCCCTGTAGTCTTTCCCAAGTGCACTACTTAAAATGAATAAAGTGCTTTCTATTTTTGCTTTCTGATCTGTTCATTTTTTGTTACCCTCTTCCCCAATGAATTTCACAATGCCTGTACTTACCAAGTGAAAACCCCCAGTACTTTCCAGAAGTATGCAGAAGATCTTTCTCCTGCCTGTCACCATGAATGGTTACCCTGTTCTTTATAGTTTTCTTCCAGAATAGTTTTTTTCATTGGCCACTGTCTATGAGAGGATACTGTACTATAAGGATGTATGGTCATTCTCAGTGGGGCTGTTTTTACACTTTGTTCTTACAATAACTGCACAGAGCTTGTGTACACAGATCTTCTGCAAGTGAGTACGGCTGCATTCCATAAACCATGTGTTCCTACAAAATAAAGAGGGAAGGAATTATGAGTAAGGAGAGTAAAATCTCTGTCTTCTCATTTAGGGATTGAGAAGAAAGCAGCAGCCCATTTAGCACCCACAAGGGGACATAATGCAACCCAGCACACCTGAGATGTGTATTGACTGAGGTTTGGTTGTGGCCTGGGCAAGAGAATGAACAACAAGCAGCAAGCTGCTCTGCTCCAAGAAGGCTGAGGTATTTTCCACGTGCGTACATAGCTGTAGAACTTTGAAGTAAACAGAACTTTGCAGTTGCTGACCAATGGGATCTGTGAAGTTTTGGCACACCTATAAATGTGAAGATGCTGAGTGTGGGCTTTTGAGGTGGTAGTTTTCAGTATTCAAATACATGGATCGCCCTTTCTCTTGAAACATAGCAGCAACTAGTGGTAGTGCTGCTGGTGGTTTAATTCTTCTTTTTTATAGGAATAAGATTGTTATAGGTCCTTCGCAAGTTCTAGTAAAACTGCTCTACAACACCTGAGCTATAGGATAAAAGCGTGTTTTTGTCATGAACTGTATGACTACTGGTTTGATATTCTCGGGACTTAGATGATAAAGAGCTTGTTCAGTGGCTGAAAATGAGGTGTTTTGTCAAGTGTTCTGCAGTTGCAAGCAGGTAAGTGTCCCACGATGATCCAATAAAACGGCCATGCTTGCAACAATTCCTTCACAGACTACATAGGATGTTCAACACATTAGGATCAATGTGACAGTAATTTCTTCGGTTTTTATAGAAGAGGAAAAGGAGACAGAGGAAATGTAATTAAATAAGATGATATTTCAGAATGAAATAATGGAAAGCTGTGGGTGATGAGTTTGGATAGACTTGTGTTGTTTATCTAGGGTTTGGTTGTTTTTATTTTTTTGGTAACTCATAGCCTCAGTCAAATGCAAATAACTTTGAAATTTATACTACAGAAGACTTTGTATCTTACTCTTTTAAAATATAGAGTCTGTACATTTTCTGGGCAGAAGCAGTACTTGCTGTTGGCAGCTCACAGTTTTGCATAACGTCTGTAATGAGCTATGAAAATTAGACAAACACCATGAACTTTGTCTTGCCTTTTTTTTGTGTGTGTGTGTGTGTGTGCTAATCAAAACAGAAGATCCTGATTATGTTTCCTTATGCTCCAAAATATACAACTTAAGAGGAGGGGGTTGTTTTTTCAAGAATATTTTCCTTTCCTTATCCCTTATATAAACTCTTTCTGGATCAAAACAACAGACTTTCATTCCTGAAGTCAACTGTATATGGAATCTTCAAAACATTCCCCTCACTTAAAAAAAAAATTAAAACCTCTTCCCTTTGAGGGAAAGGTATTTATGAAACCAGGTTAAAAAGAAATATGTGACACATGGGATAGACTGAAGAATATACATCCTTGGGCTTCAAATTTTACAGAGCACCAGCATCACTGTGATTTAAATTGGTAATGAGGACAATAGTGTATGGAGCCCGTGATAAGGAGTTTGTGGAACCCTTAAAGGGAGTGAAGCAATCACAAACACTCATGCCTGTTAGATAAAAGCCTTCAGGAGACTTCATCTCCAGATGTTCTCTCTGCCTCCTAAATTACAAGAAGCTATCCACAGGCTGTGCATCATTTTATTAAGTATGAGGAGTGCATCCTGAGTAGAATGTAGAGAACTATATGAAAGGACTGCATACCAAATACAAAAAACTCCATAAGATTCTAATCCTAAATGTGGCAATTAATTTTATTGTTCAAGTAAGTTTGTTTTCTGGAGAAAAAGTTATATTTTAAAAAATTGAGAATCTTAGACTTTCAGATTTAAATATTTGTGTGAATATGTGGAAAAATTTTTTCAAGATCTCATAAACAATAAAAATAATTATTTTAATTGTTTATTGTAAAAGAAAGCAAGTAAAACCCCCAGCCTTCTATAGCTTTGTATAGCTTGTTTGTTTTCTGTTTGGAATTTTCATAAACTCCTGAAGGTGCTTGAAGCCCCCTTGCCACATTAGAGTTACAATAAAATCAAACTTCACATCACAAACTTTCTCTAAAGGCCCTTCTTTCCTCTGTGTCAGGAAAGAGTGGGAAGAAGGGGAGTTAACCAGATTAATGTTTGTCGAGCTAGCAGAATGCTTGTCATCGTTGATCAGGACTCTAATTCATGTGACCACATGAGAGATAGAGACTCTCAGTCAGCAACTCTCTTGCTCACTACAGGAGGAAGACATTGGCCAAAATTCAAACTTATTATTTATTTTTGAAAATACAAATACAAGTTCTGCTGGGATTTCCCTGATGAATAAGTGTAGCCAGAGAGGAAGGTACAACTAAATTAACATAGCAAGAAAGCCACATGCTGAAACCACTGAAATGGCTGATGAAAACCTTCAATGTAAAATAAACAAATCAATTATTTTTTATTTGTTATGATTTAATATTATGGAACTTCAAAATTCTATACCATTTCCTAATATTAATAAAAACCAGGTTTTCTTTCTTTGAATTGAAGGTGAGGTAAGAAAAAGGACTTGCCTCAAGAAGCAAGGATGAAAGGATGAAATAGTATGCGATACCAGGGCTGAAGTCCTGGGTGATAACAGGCAAGGAAGGATGGATAATGGAGTCATTAGGTATCCATAGAAAAGAAGACTGGCAAGGCTTGAGGACTGTCTTGCCAGGTGGGAAGAACTGAAATGAGAGTTGGTGACTGGAAAAGGAGAGCTAGAAAATGGTAGCAAGCTCTGTGAAGCATCTGGCTAAAATACAGTGAGAGTAACTGTTCAAGGAGAAGGGTATTGAAGATGTGAAGCATGTAGGATGAGTTTCACCTCACTTCACTTTAAAAATCTTTGAGTTAGTCATTCAGATTCCCTTTATAGTCAATAAATACTTCCAGGGAGTGAGTCACCTGACCTAAATTAGACATCTATCTTGAGATGGGATGAATCACACACTCAGAGTGTCTATTGATATCTATTGACTATAAAAGGAACCAGGACTTGCTTAGATGCAGACATCTACACTGCAGATGAATCCCATCCTTAGGCATTTTACGGAGTAGTGTGATAAACACCAGGAAAATCCATTATTTGGGGCCAAGCTTCAGACACAGAATGGGCACAGGGAATCTGGTACCCTCCCCCTTGCAATGTAACTGGAAATAGGATTAATAGATTGGGCTTTAGGATAATCCTTTATTGAGTTGAAAAGGAGAGGCCACAGCAAGGAATGCTGCTCTGCAGAAAACTGCTGCTAATGACAATAATTAGGCTGAATCAGAGGCTCTGCTTAAAAGACAGAAGTAAGATATGTGTTGGGTGGAGGAGAGAGGGAGCAAATAGCCTGTCTTCACTTTGGAATGCGGGATACTGCATCTAATCAGAGACTGATATCAAAGTGTTAAAACTTTATTAAAAGCAGAATCTAAACAAATGCCTTTCTACCCTGCTCACCCTCCCAAATTCCTTAATGGAGAGTTTAAATGAAAATAAAAGTTCAAAATAAGTTCAGTCACTCTTGAGAAGCTCTTATATCTTAACATTCTCTGATGAAAGCAATTTGTTATATATTAACTGGAAGATTTAAGAAGTTAAATTTTAGAAAGGTGTGGCTCATGCTAGCAAAAAACTACCACATATTTCAAATTTTCCATTCTTTTAAATGTCATATGTTATAATTACGCTTGCAGATTATTGAATATAATCTGGTTTTAAATCTTTGATAGTTTTCTGCTCTGTAATCTCACCTATGCACCATGTCAGCACTTGGTTGAAATAGACCAAAATTTTGACATTGACTCCTGCAGGAGCAGTCTCTAATCTGTTGCATGTACAAACACAAGATTTCCACTATCAGTAATATTTTGCCCTGGGTGTAGAAGATCAAGCAGAGGTGTTGATTTTG